>CAXAMN010003180.1:353613-400092 GCA_963970005.1 Durusdinium trenchii
CATTCACCCAACTTGAATTTCCATTCACTTAGAACGAATGTAACTTAAGTACGAGCGCCTCAACATTAAAAGACGAAAAATGAGTTGGGAAGATGATTTTCATTACTAAAAGTAGGGGCACCTCAACATGGGAGGGGGGGGGGGGCGTCAGGCTGTCGAAAAATCCGCGCGGAGAGACAAACCTTAAGCTGAAGCCAAAACAAGCTATACTAACCAAGACAATCCACAAAACACGCCGGCAGGCCGGCGGATTTGCAAAGACCAGAATTGACGTTCATGTCCTTCCATCAGAATTGATGGTAAATTGTTGCATTTGTTTGTAGCAAATTTGTGCATGACTCCAATGATTTTCAGCAAAGTCAGCTTGCCAGCTGGTAGTACATGATGTTGAACCAGCAACCCGCAGCAACCCCAATGGCATATTGGTTTGGGGAGTGACATCACACCCCACACCCCATCACTTGCATCCACAGCCTGACTGCCCCCACACGCCTGTGGGACCCCCCGCGCCGAAACCGCCGTCGCTTGAGGTTTCCGAAGGCAGCCAACTTGGATGGAGACACTGCCACCAAGACCGACTCCTGGCAAGCGCCGATTTCCCAGGTGTTAGCCCAGAGGCGACCATATTTCCAAAACCATCCCAAAACCACAGGTTCAACATGTTTCAACCAGAAAAGGGGTTCACGATTTTGATGCAGTTTGGCGAGGAAACACCATGAAACACCATGTCAAAGATCAAGATGTTGATTCGCAGGTGAAATGAACAAGGCCTCGTTGAGCTTGCATTTGTCCAATCTTCGATTCTAGCGGTCGGGAGTTGCATGGAGTTGATATGTGGCGTTTCCATGACAAATGAGCTGAGGTTGTGGGTTGTGAAGTCTCCGGTCTGTAGCGGAGGTCATTTGATTTGGAGATGATGAAACACCGAAAGCACGTTTCATCATGTGTGTTCTATTGAGATCACCAGTTAATTAAGAAACAAATAAGAGAGCCAAAACGATAATCATTATGTGTTTCATTGGCGATTTAATGGTATGGGAAAATGGAAAACAACTTATTGTAAATTAGAACAGCAATACAATTCACGTCATAAATATGTTTCACTGTTCTTTTTACCTTTGGACTGTTTGTTTGATGATGTTTGTTGCCTGGTTGAGAGAGTTTGTAAAGAGGAACTGCACTGGACGGCAAAGGTGAACATTGAGAACCTCATCATACTATTCCCGTAGATTCGGCATGTTTGACAGTCGGTTTGCTTCAATAAAATTCATCATATGCTCTTTACCTTTGTGCCTCAATTTGGGGGCTACCAACAAAAACAAAAACACTTGGAGTGTTCCAAGAAGATTCGAAGAAGACCCTGCTTCTCTTGGTGCCAAACCAATCCAAGAAGCGGCTTCCCAGCCCACAACACGGTGGGCACTGTCTTCCCAAGGAAAGTGCTCTGCGACAGCTGTACACAGAAGTTTGTGAGGTGAGAATCGATGGGCTGCCGCTGCCTCGATTTCGGAATTCGAGAGACAGGTGGTTCAGTATTATATTATAGCCAGGGCATCCAGTTACCACTATGGCTGGTAACCAGTGGTTCCAAAGACTGTATAGTGGTAACTGGGATGCACTGGGATAGAGTTGGTTGTTGTATGGGGACATGCGGCACCCAGACGCTCAAGAAGCATCGCCGCAACGGAGCGCTCCTCTGGACTCTACGGACGGGTGGACGGAAGAAGGAAGCGACTTCAAGTGGCCAAGCCTTCCCAAGTCCCAAGTGTGCCGCAAGGGCGACCCAAGAGTTGACCCAGGATGACGGGCGCAGTATAGATTTCAATTGGTTATTTTGCCATACATCTAAATCTGGTTGGGTGAGGCTGCCTTGACAGGCTGGAAGCTCGTAACGTCACGTCCCCTGCTGCGGACCCGCCTGTTCCATCGTTCGTTCCGCCTGCCCCTCTGTATCCTCCGTGCGGGTTCCGCCAGGGCGTGCAGGATGCGGTGCTGTTGCTGCCCGCCAGCGAGTTCACAGACACCGCGAGGCCGAGATCACGACCGGAGACACGAGGGCGAGACCGGAGAACGGTTGGTTCGTGAGCCTGAACAGGTCGAAGTCGGTCTGGAGTCGGTTCTCATGCCGCAGCCTGTAGCCTGCGTGTTGCGCCGAAAAGAAGACGTATAGCATAGCCTCCAACATTCTTTATAAATAAACAAATTCAAAAGTGGACATGGCCCCCAAAGATGCCAAAGACCAGGAAATCCTTTACAAAGAGGGGGGTTGTCCATTTCGTGTCCATTTTCACGATTATTAGAGGAAGAGGGTAGTTTGACCTGATTGGTTTTTACATATTGCAGTAATCCCCCCATTAGGTTTGTAAAACCACTTCATGTGGGACACGTGCTTGCGGACTCTCTGCATCAAGCGCCAACCACTTCATATGGTCATACGGGGGGGGTCATTAACCGCAAGTTGAGTCCATTCATTCAATCGTCCGAAGCGCGCGTGTATTAATGAAACATCTACACTATGTTTGTTTATTTGTTATGGATGCCTGGAAAGACACCCAGGTCAGGTGGATTGTTGGACCTGGTGGATTGTTGGGATAGACCTGTTTGTCCAAGGTGTTGCTTTGGTTTGGTTTTGCCCAATATCAATGTCTATTGGCTCGACATGCTTCAATGGTGGTGGATGTTTCTTGTGGAACACACGTTTTCACCTCCACTCGCCTCATTTGTGGGTGAATGCACTCAGGTCAATGTAGTTTTTGTTGCATCCAATTCCCAGAGCAACGTTGCTCGGTGGTAAATCTCGTCAGACCTTCCAAGCGAAGAAACGACGGAAAGCGGAGACAAGTCGCAGACAGGAGATGACAGGAGCCTCAGAGCAATCTCAGCATGAGAATGCAGAAGAATGATGAATCACGTTCAAGGCGTGAACAGGTTTGAGGTCGACTTAGAATAGACATGAATAGAATAATAATTAGACTAGCTAATCTATAGTCTATAGGTGTCTATGGTATTGAGTAGATCTATGCTTCGAGAAACCCCTCAGAAGAAGCTGATCCTATGCTATTGTTGAAAGGCAGGCGAATGGGCAACAAGACGAGAGATTGTAGAAGATCCTTGAGTGTCAAGCCACAAAAGATCAATCATGTGTACTTTGTGATCCCTATACTTACTTTGGCTTTCCACTGGACAACCAGTACTTAACACCATGACCTGTCCAGGTAGCTTTCTGCAACACACTTGGATGCTTTTGTCCCGACTCCCCTCGATGAAGTTGCGAACCCGACCATGTCCCAACAGATGCGACAGATGAACAAGTCTAGGCTGTTTGCAGACCATCGGACTGCACTCCAATACAAATGCCCCGGCTTCAGACCAGTCCTAGTCTCAACTGCTGAAACACGTGCCAGCCAACGCGTGGGAGCCATGGGCCATGAGCAGAGCTGAAGCCTGTTCGCCTGTTCTGTCAGATGACCTTTGTGCCGAGCGTCTTGGATGTCATGTCAAGGACTCGGGCCGGGCTCTCCTCGCGCCCGAGGAGAGGGGGTAGTGAGGTGCATATGATGGGCCCGATCGATGTAGTGAGCTCGGTGGAAGAGTGGCCCTGAATCCAGTGACAACGACGGAGCATGACTGGGGCGTTCTGAATGGCTCAGTTCGTCATGTTCATGTCTCTTGGTACTCAGGGGTCAGCGAAGGGAAAGCAGAGGTGTTGGGATGATCTCATGTTCATTTACATCCACTCCATGTGTAGCCCTGTGACCTGCTTATTTTCCATGATCTTAGCTTTTCAGAGCCAGGGTTCATAGGGCTTTTAGAAGGGCAATATAACACTTAGATTTGGCCATATATTATTCCTGACCTCATATATTGAAATCTTCCTTCATCATCTCATGTGGCATGGAGTTTCAAGAATCAGATCGGATTGATGCCTCTCCCCTCACAAAAGATCATTCCACCAGAAACACCTCCAAACAACCTCCAAATTATCCCGGCAAGAGACCCCAAACAATGTGTTTACCTGTCTAAGGTCTAGAGGTAAGTGTAGAAGCAGAAGGTCTAGAGATCTAGACGCATCTAGACGCATTGGGCTCCAGAGAGAGGTGATGGTGGTGATGAAAGTGGAGATCGTGGTGATGATGGTGATGGTCGTGGCGATGAAGGTGGTGATGATCGTGGTGATGGTGGTGGTGGTGGTGCTGGCTGGTGGTGGTGATGATGGTAGTGATGATGGTGGTGGTGATGGTGGTGATGAAGGTGGTAATGGTGGTGGTGAAGGTGGTCATAGTGCACACATGAAAGGACATGTTAGTAAAGCGATGTCCTGCGCCTGTCACGAAAAGCCGACCTTGGACCAAAAAACAGGGTTCCCTTGCACCTGCCACGAAAAGTGGTCACCAAGCCCGAAAATGTGCAAAGCACCACAACGAGAGCCCAGTCTCGCACCCAACCGCGCCCACCAGATTCTGCGAGCCTGCACAGTCGAAATGCACTTCAAAGATCTCGAGGTGAATGAATGTATCAATGTAGCGACTTAGCCGGCGGATGTGAGCACCTCGATCAGATACCCATCCTTAACTACTACCGTAAGACCCCGTAGTGTTACCACACTGCTCGGGGAAAAAACAAGGCTTTGGAAATTGGAAATCAGCGTCCCTTTCAGGATTGGTCCTAAAGCCTCAAGCGTCGGTCATTGGCCTCTGGAAGCCACTGGAAGCACCCATCGGTATCAGTTTTTCAACCGGAATACCCGTATATACATACCATACTAATGATCATCAAGTTGACGCATTGTTTACGCATGTGACGTGTCCAATCCAGTGACATGTGGCTCGGACCTATTGGACGCTTTTCCCTTCCGTTACAAATAGTTTGCCTCCAGTAGGAGTCACTGAATTGTTCAGAGACAAACACCAATCACCCCACAAATTCTGGTTTTCTACCTCACCCCGTCTTTTTTGAGTCCGGCAGGCTGTGGAAGTGCACTCTTTCACCAATTTTTGAGCTCTACTAGGTTATCTGACATGTCTGCCTTCATTTGCTAGTTTTGGTTTAACACAAGTATTTCCCCAAGCATACTCATTGAATATTAATACCAATATTTCTTTAAATAGGTACCCAAGAATTCCTTAGATCGATTAATATTACACATTAATAAATCTTTAAGTATAAACTCATTGAATATATCCACACCTTATCTGTATAGGGGTGAGGATTGTATTGATAGATTTATAGAACAATTGGGTAATATCAAATCTGATATCATTGAACAAATGAATGTTAATAAACCAATGGTTATTAGTGAAGAAACATAAATATAATTCAAAAATGCTACAAGGTGCCCTATTTGTAAGAAAATGTTTGATGAATGTGATGAAAAAATAGAGATGCCAAAACACAAAATAACAGAAACACAAATAACCAACTCTTCAGAAGTCTTGCCTTGGGGTGGGTTTCCAAAAACCACAAAAAAACACACACACAATCCTAGAAGACTCTTTGGTGAGTAAACCAAAAACAACAAAAAACCAATTGCTGGGAGGTCTTGGGCTGGGGGGGGTGTCCAAAGCCTCTGTCAGGATTGTTTTCTTTTCTTTTTGGTTTACTCACCAAAGAATCTTCTACGATTGTTTTTTTGTTGTCCAAGTCCTATGCATTTTTTCAGAGTACAGCAGTTGAGATGTCCTTGGCAGTACTGGTGCTGTGAATTAATCTCAGTAGATCCTTGAAATTTACTAAAAAAATCACCTCCACATCACTCAAAATAGGTGAAAAAGTGCACTTCCAGGGCCTGCCGTTCTGTTTTTTTATCCTTTTTTGGGGAATCAAATCATGTTGATTGTTGATTCGTTGATTCATCAACCCACCCATACCTCACTAGATGGTAAAAGGTCTCTCCATCATGCGGCGTTGCTTTTATCAACATGTCTCTACTTGATGCCCCCACAAACCAAAGAGCTCCGCAAACCGTGGATTCTTCACCCGTCGCAGATGGCGAGCCCTGGCCGTCCCGGGCGCGGAGTACTGGACCGCGCCACGAGGCGTGGGCGTGGCGCCCTGAGGGCCGCCATCGATTCCAACAGAGGTTGAAGGACTCTATAGACTCTATAGACTATCCCATAGGTACTCCAGGTTACGGGTCCTATTGACGGTCACGTTCCACCTCTCTTGGTTTGCAGTCCCAGACCGGTCGCGATTTTGGGGCCAACGACGGAGTTCGCCTTCCATAACTCCATCCGTGAGGACCGTTGGAAGGAGCGCTCCATCATGTGAATTGTTTGGACTTGCAATGACTTGAAGGTACTCCATGTTTGTTGTTCGAAGGCTTCAATGACAGTCATTGAAGACATGAATTGCATGAATTTGCATGCAAAGAATAGGACCAGTAAACAAGGAACACATCAATTTTGCAGAACGGGACGGTGAAGATCCACTGCCGTCCAGACTAGGATGCCACATGATGCCGTCCATTGGACCTTTGAGCCGTTGTCCTGTGTGATATTATGCGTTGACATTGGTAAACAAAAAAAAACATCCATCATATGAGACTTTGGATGCATTATGCAATACAGTATAATATGTTACATTTCTTTCAACTGCTGATTTTGTTCATCCTATATAAAGTGCGAGGATGGTTTGATCGTCTCGCAGATGCCTCGCAGAAGGTGGTAGCACCACATGAACTGGCGGCCGATGCGGCCTTGGTGGATTCCTGGGCGCAGATGCCGTGCCCCAACCTGTCTCTGAGCTGCAGATCGAACTGGTTGGGCGCTGGGAAGGATCTGCGAGTCCAGTCCCAACATGGCGTTTCGCAGATGTGTACATCATCAAAAGGCTCGAATAGATTTGGGTAGATAGATGGTCCCAGACTAGATAGAAGCTGCGTTCCAAATATATCTTCCGAGAGATATTGTTTTGGCGCAAGTGTTGGTTTCCGACATGCAGGTTTAGGGACAAAGACTTCCAGTGAAGTACTCCAAGCCAGTTAACACCATGCCGGTTGGCCACATCACTTGGTATGCTGCTAGCCAAACCGCCAAAACCACACGTGGCGACGTGGGGTCGGGTCCTTGGGGCCCATGTTGACCGAGATCTGTTCGTTCTCCGGACTCCGAATGAATCGATTGGGCCTTCTGTGAAGGGTGAGACGAACAGCAGAGGGGATAGACAACTGGTTGTTGATCTCGATTTTCGCCTTTGCCTGGCATGGTTGGTCCCAATGACTCTCATTTAAACCACCAACCGCTATGTGCGCGACATATCAGATGGAACAACATCACGGCTTAGGGCAGGCGGCAGGTTTTTAATGTTTGCCTTCAATATCTACTGTATTATAGTGGTCCTCAAATAGATACATGATTAGAGTGGGGATCTACTTGTCATAACTTCTCCATCTATTTGGGTGTCTTTGATGCAGTTTCTTTTCCCCCATCCCCCAGGTCTCCCATGGATCTCGCACCAGTCAGGTGGCCGGGACGCCCACGACACAGCCCTGAGTTGGTCTCCCACAGCTTTGCCGCACGGAGCACCACGCCGCAGCGACCGCCCAGCGACGAGGAGGAGGAAACGACCGTGGGCGCACGGAGCAGCCAGTGCCTGGGTAAGTTGATGGGGAAAGCATCGATGTTTCGTGTTTGCTAAGGTGTTTGCTGTATTGACCTAACAAAATGGGGTGTCAATCTAGACACACAAACCACCCGTGGAGTGTCTGGGATTTGGAGATGCTTGTAGGCGTTGTAGATGTCCAGGGAGTGTCGGGTAGATTTGTACAATGCCAACAGCCGTCATGTTCAATAATTCATTGCAACATATGGTCGGTAGCTTCCGAGTATCATCTGGTTTTAAAATGTGTGGACCAGGTGTGTACGTAGATGGTCCCAAACATGCGTATCGAAGCAAATCAAGCACATGGGTTTGGGGGGTGAATGGAGGTCATTACCCACATGGAGCATTTGGGGGATTTTTGGGGTGATGAAGATGAATCAGTGGCCACAACGATGTTGCACCTCCAAAGATCCTTGAGTTATTCTTCATAAATGAAGGCACCACCAAAGCTCCCGGCGATGTGCAGGAATTGTATTCTCAACATTTCTCCTCCCCACGGCTCTTCACTTGCGCCCACAGCCACACATACGTGTCAAGTCTTTGGTTGCGATTTGGAGTGGGTCAGAAGATGTCAGAAGTGTTTTTTTCCTGTGCAATTCTGAGAGTGCATGAAATTTGACAGATTGTGAGAAGTAAGACTCGTGCCCCAAGCAGAATCTTCCCACTTTAAGACGTCCCTTCCACCCAAAAGTCAGATTTTTACAAAAACGTCTTGGCCACTGGCTCGGCCTGAAGGCCATCCCCCTTTTCAACATGATATCCAAATGGTCAAGTACTAGCGAGGCACTTGTTTCTAATAGCTTCTTGTTACTACTAGTAAGGCACTTGTTACTACTAGCGAGGCACTTGTTTCTAATCCAGGAAACGCTGAGGCCTGGAGTTGGGTTCTGGCAATCCATGCGCAACGACACACGGCCTTAGCACGGCCTTAGCACCGCCGGTGGGCGCGGTGTCGTGTGGCAAAGCAACTCCTGCCGCGGGAGGTGGGAAGAGCCAGAGGTGTTCGAAGGTTTGCTTCTACCAGGACCCTCCAAGGGGTGTCCAATGGACTTCCCCACACTACCTATAGGCTTCCAGACAGGGCACCCCTTGGAGGGTCCTGGTAGGAGTATCCTGTTTGTGGTGGTTTTTGGGTAGTGGGAGACCTGGCAGGAATGGTCCTGGTAGAATTGTTGCAGTGTAGATGTTCCAAAAAGATTGCCTGTGGGGATTTGTTGAACTTCAAGAGATCAAGAGAGGTGAAATCGTTTGTTCTTTCTTGTGGCCGGGGGGGTGAAAGGTTAGATTATATATAAGAACTGAAGCACGTGTTCCACTTGGCTAATCGAGTTTCTATCTTGTGAGACGTTCTTTCCGGGTTCACGACCTGCAACATGTTGTTCTCAGATGTTCCATATGGAGTTCATGTATCCATGTTGTTCAGATGAGGTGTCTGACTTTACTATGTACATTGCTCCAAGAAGCACCTGAACATGATCAGAGAAAGACCTGCTGTCGTGGATGTCTCATGCTCATCCATGTTCCAGGTTACCAGTGCACTAGTCGTTATCTTCGACCTCGTGCACCAGTCGTGGACCAGTGCACTCTCCGCGGATCCGAGGACTATTCGCGGATCCTGGAGCAGGGGCGGCAGGCACGAGCTCAGGCCGCAGTCTCGGATTCAATGGAGAAGTCCGGAACAGCCCAGGGGGCATCCCTTTAAGGGTCGTTGTTTTCGATTATATTGTATATATATATATAGATTGTTTTTGTCTGTGTGTTATTTTAATCATGTTAAAGAATCCACAACTGAATATTTTGGTGCAGGTAGGATACTGGCTGGTCCAAACAGCTGTTTGCAGCGTCAACAAAGCCTATGTCTTTTTCATTGACCTTTAGATTGCTCAGGGGGATTCGTTTGCGTTTGTGATTGTGGGATGCCAACCGTTCGGTGCTCTTCTCGGGGGATGCTTGCTAATAGCTGCTAATACAGTATCTTTCCTATTTATTGGACCCAGCTCTCATCCTCCTTCGCCATGTTCCAGAGATCATCCCATCCGAAAACCCCTGAAACCCATTCTGATTGGTCGTTTGGTCCATTGGTCTTCTCAATCTGTTGTGAGCCTATGAATCCATCCAACCCTTGAAGGTGTAAGAATCCCTCGTCCTATGGCCATCTATGGTCCCCATGGCCGTCCTATTACTCCTTTTACTCTCTTCCTAAACCGCATGAAGTTTGTTTCTGGCCTCCCTCTCGGCTCCATGCTGCCGCGATATCAACCGAGTCGTCTCTCCCCTGTAACCCGACCTCCTTCATGTGGCCGACACATATGTGCCGTGGACGAGTTCTCCTTTGCTACCGAGTGCACCGCGTCTCATAGATCTTTAAAAGTCATACAGAAACCTTCAAGACCTTTGAACTGCACCCATTGACGAAAACGGATGACTTGCCGTTGATTTGTTTTGAGACACTCATGTCATGTCGCACCACGTTTGGGTCTTAACTCTGAACCCTTTCAGGATGTCGCACCACGTTTGGGTCTTAACTCTGAACCCTTTCAGGCCGAATCCCACGCACGTAGCATTTTGCACCATGTCCACCAAGAGGGGTTGAGAGACCTGAACTAGGACCTCTAGTGATAGATATGGGATGGGCGACTGTAGGGTTGTTCAACCTCGTCTTGGCAGTGTTTCTGTGCTTCTTGCCTCTCAGCAAACGCATCCTTCACAGTGCGCCCACCTCATGCGCATCCTTCACAGGTGCGGGCGCCGCACTTGCGAGCCTCCGAGTGGCTACCCAAAGAGGCCGGCTGCGAGCCTCCGAGTGGATTCTATCGTTGACACGAAGTCACATGAGATCTGTCCTAAGAAAACGTTGGAACCGGAACCAACATCTTCTTCTGAGAAGTCTCTTGTGTACATTGAGCCAGCACTGAAAAGCGATTTCTGGAGAACCCAAGCCCGAGGCGTTTGTATCATACATCATCATACATCTCTGATTTTAGATGGCTTCAACTGCACTGAGTGTCGTTTTTGTGTGTTTTTGTTATGCCATATTTTGGCTGTTCGGTTTGTGGGCACTCTCAATCCACTCTCCTACTCGTGTCGCGGCTCATGTCGTGGCAAGTGGCATCGGATGTTCCAACCCCATCCGTCTCCCCATCCGAACCGGTTCGCTCGAGGGATCCAGCGCTGAGTGTGCCATTTGCCTGGCCAACTTGGTGGCCAACTGAGTATGATTCAGTTCTGGAATTGTGTCAGTTCCGTTCCACTGTATTAAACAATAAGAGTTTTTACACATGTCTCACGCATTTGTTTAAACAAAAAAACATTTGCTGCGTGATGCATCACACTATGTTCTTTCAAGAAAAGCATCACCTACGCTGTGGGGATTTCTCATTGGCACTCCATCTACACGGCGAGTCGATGTCGCCCGGTGTCAGGTGAAGAAAAAGGTCCATATACCTAGAACCCATTTGACCTCTGTTTTGATAGGAAAAGACCATATTTTAGGTGGTTGGTGGTCCAAAATAGAGGTCACTCAGGTTCTAGGTATATATATATATACCTGGAACTCAACTGACCCCTGATGACCCCTGTTTTGATAGGAAGTTGGGCCATATTTTGGGTGGTTGGTGGTCCATGGTGGTCCAAAATAGTGGTCAGTCAGGTTCTGTGTATATATAAATATGTGTGCCGCACATGGATCCTTTATGGACTTGGTGAAACAATATGTGGACATGGCAATTTGGTTTTATGGACCTCGTGAAGTCAGATGGATCTGAGGTCACCATATGTTTGGCATCCATAACTCCCAGGTGTTTTGATGATGATATCCACATGGTGCAGTTTTTGTTGCCCCTACTCCGCATCACTTTCGGACATCGCAGAGGATCTCAGGATCTCATATTGTGTATCTGTGTGCGAGATTTGTGGGTGTCACATGTCTTTGTCAGCCAAAATGAACAGTGCGTGTGAATAGAACATAAACAACACACAATGGCCACTGCGAGGCACAAATTCTGAAGGCGCCTGGTTTGCAGGGCCAGCTACCTTTCGAGATGGTTTTCAAGCAACCATTCGAAGGTCACCACTTCAGACATAACAGAAGAAGTGAGCCATCCATTTGATCCGAATCCACAATAGATTTGACATGATTTGACTATCCGAATCCTACAGAACATCAGTTTGGTTGTCCAGACTGAGGACACCCTAAACGGAAGACAGATGCTTTTTCAGAGTCCTTGACACTTCTGAGGAGGTTGGTGCTCTTGTCTCCTCTTTGCCTTGCAGCGACCTGGCAGCAGCCAGGAGAGTCTCAGAAGAGTTTGCACCTTTATATAGTCAAGAAACGTAAACCCGTAGGCTTCAACTGACCTGATAAGGTACTGGACGGGGTCACTGAGACAGTCAGAGTTGGTATAAAGGCAAGGCTTGTTGGAGCATCTCGGCCGTCATATTCAACTGGTCAACCAGCTTCTCGGCCGTGTGTTCTGCAAATACAAAACCATTTATGTTCTGTTTTTTCATTGAAATCATTAGGTTTTGTAATTATGAACTGTTGGGTTCCTTTGCATCTCTCCACCGATCTTAATCCATTCCGAGTGCTCTATCAAACACGTTAGAAAGGTGACAAGCATTGATGCTTTCCAAGTTGCCAGCAACTTGAGAAGAGAAGGACTCTGTTCTTCGTTGCCACGGTTCTGTCTTTCTACCTGGACTTCGTTCGCACCCATTTTCCATGCCCGTCATGACGCCACGTACCTGATAGAAGAGAACGGTCAGACATCACACGTCTTTGGATACAAGTGAAGTCTTTGGTTTCACGTGTTTGGTTCGTTCCCATCTTCACATCTCAGTCGACACGTCTTGGTTCCATGCGCATGCCAAGCAGGCGTGCTGTATTTTATGTATTTCGACTCGACGAGTGACCTCAGGTCATCTTTTCCACTTTGAGTGCATTGCCCGCTGGATGCTGCAGGGCGCAAGCATGCGCTGTTCAGGTAGCTGTCCTCTTTGCCGGCAGCAAGTGGAGGAGAGCTCTGCGTGATGGCAGTAGAGTGGGCCCAATGCCACTGAATGTACTTGCGAGTTGTTTTTTCCCCATGGTGTATCATGGTGTTCTTGTTTGAATCTCTTTTGGATCTCATGTTCACACCGATTCATGAAACTGAGATCATAAGACTGAGTATAGCAAGGACATATAGAGTTGGTAGTGTTACTGTGTTTCTTTTAAGTGACGGTCGTTGGACAGAATTTGCAAACGGCTAAAGGTGGGAATTTCAACATGCTGGGTCTTTGGGGTACAACCTGACTCACGGCCCCATGAATGGCGCCCAGTCGCCCTTTTCGGCACGTTGGGCGCCTCCGCGCGTGCTGCCTGCGCACGGAAGATCTCCGAGTGCTCCGCGGTTGGTGCCGAAAAAGGAAGGAGTCCCGGTGTTCTCTTTGCGTGACGTTGGAAGGGACGGACTAACAGATTCCAGCTTGGGCAACTGAACTGTAACTATATATACATATATATATATATGTATGTATCAATGATAAGTCAGCTACGTTCGGCGGTGTCTAGGAAGAAACTAAGCCAAGTGCCCGCATGTTTGGTCCAGTGCCCGAATGTTTACCTCAGAATTGTCCCTTGCATTTGTATGTTGACTCAACAAACCAGTAGGCTCTCTAGGGCATCCCAGGTCCCTACCTAGAAATGCGGAACTTCCCAAGGATCCCACATTTTGCCCTCCAGAGTTCACGCCAGAACTAACCCTCAACTTCGATGACTTTCAATTGTCAAGAGTGATGACCTGGACAGTCCAACGGGTCGTCTGAAAAGTATGTCAAGTTGGGTGTTTGCGTGTTTTAATCCATGTTTATATATAAATAGTGGAGGAACTGGATATTCATGGATTCTCTTGGACCCAGAGTATAAATCTTTGATCACCTCCAAAAAGGAGCATTTTCCTTTTGGGTTCCCAAGCAATTGTAGGACACCTTCTAAGTTCGTCAGGTGGCGACAATGGCATTGACAATGGAATCAGTGTGAAGTGCTGGTCAAACTCCCCGACCACTGGGGGATCCACATGTCCCAAAGGCTCAGAGTCCGGATCCTCAGTTCGCGTCAGGGTTTGGACCTTCACAACTGGGGTTTTGGACAGAAGCAACATCACCCGAAGCAACATGTAGCAGTTGGTTAGAACCCCAACGGGTCGCCGAACGGGTCGATGAACCAGTTGTCCAGGCGTCTCTCCAGCGGGAGCACTGGACTGCGAAGCACGATGCTCTCTTTGCCGGGCGCTGAGCCTAAGCGTTAACGGGGTGAATGGTCCCAAGAAGATGCTTCATGAGGATGAATGGAGCCGGCGTTTGGGTGGCTTGCAACCTTGTGGATCTTGTGGTCATATCGACTGTTTGCATGCAGCATTTGGTCACTCACTAGGCTGGCAGCAAAGCATTGAACGCATGGAAGGCCACAAGAGATGGCGATGTCCGACGTTTCATTTTGAGAGCAAAGCTGACACGGCAGGTATCATCAAATGAATATGATAGTTGGGTCTGTCCTATTACCTGTCAGTAAACAATTAACACTATGATCACTATGTTTGAACAAGGCCTTTACTAACCATCATCATCCACTGCTACTGGTAATAGAATGGAACCATAGACCTAATAAATATGCATGCGTTGTCATTGTGGTTAACCAGTGCGAGTCTCTTAAGTACTTTTGATGTTGCATTGTGTTGTAGAGTAAGAGGTCCAAATTCAAACATCCTCCCCCAGCAGCCAAGCTCAGCACTAAGAACAACTCTGCTTAAAAACTGGGAACTGTCTCATCCAGTTACTGGTTCGGATAAGCCTCAAACGCCACATGTTGAGGCTTGCATGCATGGATGCGCTCTTCCCGCTGCTCACCTTGCTCCTCAGTCGCAGACCTGACCTGACCAGCCATCGCCGGCGCCGGGCGACACCGGTTTTCTGCTCTAAACAGCGTTATTTTTTCTCCGGCAACTTAAACTTATACATAGCCCTTGCTATCGAAATAATAAAATTCAGGAGCTTGAGGCAACTTTCTTATACAGAGGGGTATCTTATACATCCTCATATTCATGACATGACTCATGACACACACCAAGTCCAAGCTGTTGAAACTGTCTCTCCCAACAAATCCGTGTGAAGGAACCCTATACCAAGCTTTCTTCGCGCTCAGGACTGAGCTGTGGCAGACTTTGCAGGTCTTGAACACCGTGCTGGACTGCGGGGTATGGGGTGGTCACTAGAGCATAACAGAGTCAATGTCCAGGTGGTGCATAGCCGCAGTGCTTTGGTTTGGCAGATTTATCAAGGTTTGATCTCAGCCAGATCATGCCCTGAATACTTTGATAGATGACTCAGATCTGTCCAAAAGCCAACGCTTTCAAGATCTATAGATAGAGTAAGTTGAGACTCTCAGTCTATCTCCCACTCTTTCCTCCCTTCCACTTTTTTGTGTACTACTATGGAACTTCCCATTGCTTCTCAGGTGAGCCAGACTGGCCGGCTACACAAGAACCGTTCCCTCGATGGCTGAACTTGAGTGGGGGACCTTGCTGGATTGTTTCGGGCCGAACTTCCGACCAACAACTTCCGACGGTCCTCTCCCATGTCATCTCGTCGGCACAAGCACAACTTCCAAAAAAGAATCAACGTGTCATCCAAATTGCAAACTCCAAAAAGACCCCACACAACTCGCTTCCCGTCCTTGTGCCGCACCCGATCCGTCAACATGTCGGCTGTAGCGGACACACCGGGGCCGACCGTCACGCGCAGGACCGCAACGCGCAGCTCTTGGGCCTTTTAGGCGAAAGCACCGGATGCTTTTGGGGTTCCTTTTTGGTGCTGTTTGGGGTTCGGCATCTGTCCGGCGTTTGAGTTTTCCCGAAGGCAATCAAGGCATGAGAAGGCGATTCTTTGAGGTAAATTGGTTGAACCCCAACAAGAGTGAAGACACGGATATGTTGGCCGTGCAGCAGGGTGTACCTTCAAACTCGTGTGCCAAGGATTGTAGTTTTGTGATAGCTACGACATGTGTCTTCTTGAGTTCAGTTGATTTGCCCGGGGAGAGAGACAGCATATGTACAAAATAGTATCCAGAGTGTTTCTTTTTTTCCAGCAAGTGCCTGATTTGTTTCGGACACCTGTGAGCTGTGGACGGGTCCTTTACATTGGCTTCCATTTTTGGTTTGTGTCAATTAACTTAGTTCAACCAACTCAGATGTGTTGCGAACCTTTGGAGTCAAATGTCCAGTGCTTTGGGTGGATAAGCAGCAGACGGATATGGAATAGTTGAATATATTTGATATTGATATCTATAGACAAGGTCATTGACCCTAGCAACGGAACAACAGAGTTGGTCGGAGTTGTTCGGTGCTCGCCGAACTGTTCACCCATGCTCGTCTCACCGCTTCAGTACCTGCGACCAACCGCAGGCCCCGGCACCTCGGGTCAGCCCTGGGCGTCTTACCCTATGCTGGCCTTGACCGATCTGGTGGGCTCCGACACGGGACGGGACGGGCGGACGTGCGACCCGCGGGCTGCACCAACGACCCGGGAGCGTGTGGAGTGGTTTGTTAATGGTTTCAAACAAAAAGCAGAGCCTCGTTCCCTGTCTAGCAGCCGCTGCAGAAGCTGAACGTTTTTTTTTGGACCAGGCAGCTCTTGGTAACTTAGAGGTCCCTTCCCACCTTCGAAGATGTTTGGGTCTGCTTTCGGGGCTTCAAGGAGTGTCAGATCTGTGGGGAAGCAACCCAACGAGCAGCTCCCAGAATGGCTTCCAGAAGCCTTATCGACCGCTGAAACTACCCCAAGGTAGGTAAATATGGCATATATGGAGGGTCCGGGTTTGAGACAAACCTGGAGTGCTCAGAGCTCTTGAGGCCACCAATGAGCCCTCTTTGGTAAGAGTTCTTCAGTAGCTTGAGGGAGCCATGCAAAGTGAAGGAATTACAAGGGCAAATCTTGGTTGTGATAATAAAGTATATAATAACTATGGTTAGGGTTTGTCCCATTACCAGTAACAGTCGGTAAACAATGATCACAAGGTTTGAGAAAGTCCTTTTCTAATAATGGTAACATCATCATCCACTCATACTGGCAATAGGATATACATACCATGATATACCTGAGATACCCATATAGTTTTCATCCAAGTCCACGCCATGTGTTCTCCCCCGACAAGCTGGGCCTTTCTCACTTGACTGCTCAGGTCTTAGTGAAGGCCTTCTATGTGGCGAACGCCACCTCATCGGCCTCCCGGCATGGTGTTTGGGGAGAACGTGCTGCGAGGATCAGAAATCAGCTCCAAGGAAACTGGAGCTGACAGAACGTTTTGGGGTATAGATATCGGTATAGGGCATATGGAATTTGATTTGTTTGTGTTGTTTCTTTCAATTTGGAGGTTCATTGAAGCAGTAGGGGAGTAGCTACCGTGCCACTGTTCAATGAAGTTGATATGCTCGTAATGAAATAGAATTACAACCATTCTGAATAACTATCTGAGACACCTTTGGTTCTTGTGGGTTTCTGAGGGTCGTCCGGTTGTCGCCCTTTCAAAGCTGTAAACAAGACATGGTTGGGGGGTTGCCCATCAAAGTATATCCAGGAGGTTCAGTTATCACAAGAACTTTGCTAAGCTCCACTAGCTACAAAGCCGTTTGGTTCTATATATACAGCTACCTGGGCTTATCATACTGATACACACCCACTGGATGCTGTGAAACAGCTTTGGGATGCTGTGCCATTTTGCAGCTTCGCCATGTTTCACCTACTACAGATGCTGCAATTTGCAATCCGCAATCCAACTCATATTCAACAACAGCACATCTACAACACTCGGAAAACAGATCGGTTCAACTTGCGCACCAAGGTGGTGGTCCGCAGCAACACCACTGCGCTGGTGGACACTGCTATGTTGGCAGCTCTACAGATAGGCCCAGCGGAGCGGCGAAATTGTCAAGGGATGGTGCGCTGGCCGGCCCCGACGTGGGCACGTGGGGACGTGGGCACTTGGGGACGTGGGCGGCGCACGAACACAACAGGTCCTGTTTTTTCCATGACGAGCTATGGGTTCTACATGGACTGGGCCAGTGGCCCACATGACTGGGAGGTTGTTGTGAGTGTCCTTTGATGAGTAATTAATTAATCTATACAATCTATAATTAAGCTTGCTACATGGAGCGTTTGAAATGTGGAGAATGCATCGGCAAGCAATCTATATTTTTTGTATGCCAGTTTTGCATATGTTTCTTTTTCATTTGTCGTGCAAGAGAGCAA
This sequence comes from Durusdinium trenchii, assembly GCA_963970005.1. Taxonomy (NCBI): domain Eukaryota; class Dinophyceae; order Suessiales; family Symbiodiniaceae; genus Durusdinium; species Durusdinium trenchii. The sequence continues at coordinate 371,494 of CAXAMN010003180.1, forward strand.
CCTTTTCATTGAATGACACTCATTGGGGAATCTACTGACCACGTGGACACACACACACAGATGGGTTACTGATTTGCCACGTTTGGTTTACTTGGAAACCAGACACGTGCTCATGCACCGGAGGAGTACCTAGAGGAGTGCTCCCACTTGTCCGACTTGCGGTCGTTCACGTCCCTTGTTCCTATCACGATTCACATGCCACAGCTAGGAGGCCCCTTGATCTACAATGTGTTCATACCCGATGAGCAGGATCTGTGCCAGGTAGATACCCAACATGACCCCAAACCAGGCCCCCAGGTCGTGCGCGAGCCAGGCCACGTAGCCGCTGCCACAGGGCCTGTCAGTAGCACAACGCCAGTGGAGGTGCGGTTGGAGTTCACAAGTGACTCTTGGACTTGTTGTGAAGACTGCTACTGTTTGTTCCACCATGGTACGGCCTCGCTTGAGCCTCTGAGGATGTGCAGGATTTCATATGTGCTAAGATCCTGAGGTGGCTGGGCTGCTAGCTTGTGTTTCTCGCAGCCCAGCTCGAAATTCTTCCCCAAGTCCTATTGGAACATGCGCGGTTTGAGGCCCACAGCCAAAAAAGTTGGATTCATTGTTTAACGAAATGAAAACGCCATGGATACCCATCAGCACGGCCGTTTCAGTCTGTATCATGAATTGCTTGTGACGATGGCTTTCAGTGCCTCAAACAATCCCAAACCCATTTGGCAGGGCCCCAGGGTCCAGGTACCTCCTTTTCGGACGGTCTTAGACAGGTCTTCGTACGTCACGTTCCCAGAGTTCGTTTTTGGGGTCAAAGGACCTCGGAGACATCGGATGGGGAAGGGGCAGTCTCAGGCCGGTTCGTCGCCGGAAAGAAAAAATAAAAGAAAACGAAGGAAGTCTGCAGCCCGAAGGGATGAGATCAGAGATTCACATGAGTTTCTTTTGTTTTCCCCTGGGTTTCTATAGTGGGATGTTGGTTTCCCTTTTTTGGGTAGCTTCCGAGATGTTCAAGTTCGGGATGATTTGAACCCACTGACACCTGTCCTTTCAAAGTGTAGGGACCGCCGTTTCCTCAGTTTCCAGAAGTTCACCTTCCACGTGTGGCCTCCGTCGCATCGAAAAGGCCGCGCTCCCCGTCGCGAGGTGCGGAACCAGGGCCGAAGCTTGGTGGTCAGCAGCCTGAGCCTTCCAGGGCAGTCCTTGGCCACGTGGGGAGCCGAGCGACTGGAGAGCCGGTTTTGGGAGCGGACCAACAAAGATGGTCGGGACCACTGATGGAGTATCGAATAGAACGTACAACAGATGAACATAATAGATCATAATAGAACCATTTGGAGATTGCTGTTATTATGAGGTGGATGATTGTTTATCCTTGTGGCTCAGAGTTGAAGATTTCCACATCGATAGCCAAGGAAGCAAACATGGATGTGGAGTCACTGGGCCACCTGGGGAAAGGTGTTGTTTTTAAAGATTGTCAGCAGCCTGTCAAACTGCAGTTTGGATTTTGTTTCAACATAGGCAGAAAGGCCGTTGAAAGAACCTTCATCAGCAAGCTGATGCAAACCGCAAGGTTTCCTATCGATCCCAGTTAAATTTAAATCTGGGGAAGCTTAGATTCCCATACCAAATACATCAAAATACCATTTTCGGCCTTCGGCCATCAGGTCGCTGGTTTTTCAAACGAACATCACCTGGACGGACGGTTGGAAGCCGAGTCACCGCACCGGAAAAAGGCAGCGCGACTGCGACAGGTCTGGGCTCCACTTGGCCCACACGACCCAACCCATCGACGACCTGCCGTACCCAGGCAGCTGCGTAACCGAAGCGTGTGGGACACGAGACAGTGAAGTATAGGTTTTCTCTCACAGTTCACCCCCCAACCACATGGTGTTGGTCTACGTAGTCTTTTTGTCTTGAGGAGAGGTCTTTGGGAGGTCTCCCTATTGAAATACACGGTCGTAGGCCCGGCTCTTGCGGAAGGTGCAATTCATTTCTGACCCTCGATCAATTCTTTTAGCCATTGTTCTGTTCTCCGTTGCTTCATTTCTGACCGTTGAAGTTCCTGACTGTTGGTGGAAAATTTCAAATGGTCTTTCGGATTTTGGAGTTTGTGACCGTTGAGAGGATTTTGCTTTCTGCAGTTTAGGGGGACCGTTCTGCCGCGGAGAACGGAGACAGATGGTGTTTTTCTATATACGGCACTGTAGCTGTGAGGTTTCTGAAGTTAGACAGGTAGACTGATGGATGTTTGTATCCTGTATGTTCTTTTTACTGCAAGTCATGCCATACATTCAGCGACTCCAGGGCTTGTGTCGTCACTTGCGATTGATCCTCAACCTCACTTTGGGTGTGTGGGTTGTTCAAAGGATTTGTTTTGATTGGAAGCTCAAGACCAACCGCACACCACCTTCCCAATGGCAGGTTTGACGATCCCCGTGATGGGCACCGGGATCTACGAGGAGCTCACGCAGAACGTCCGGGGCCACGGTTCCGTGGAGCGGTGAGCCGCTGGTGAAGCCCTGGGCCCTTTGAGCTGGGTGGCCGGGTGGGTTGAGATGCTCACCCAAACTATCCAAAAGAAGACATGTTGCAGTTGGAATGTCTTGGAACAATTCCTTGGGTAACCGGGCCCCGAAGATTCTGCAGATTCTGAAGTTTGTGAACTCTTTTGTGGGAGAAGTTGAAGGATGTCTTAGGTTACTTAGGTTTGACCATCTTGCCCAAGTCTGGAAGGTGTTTTTGTTTTTGTCTTGTGACTCTTCACCGAGGTATACAGATATTTATGTGCGTTTCCAATGTTGCTTGGAGGAACCTTTGGCAGTTTGGAAGGATTTGGAAGGTCTAGAGCTCTTTTTAGCCGTTGGATGGGCAGAAGGTCTACAACCCCGATGAAGAACACAAACTGTGTCAACAGAGACAGAGACTCGGTTGTTTTGTTGTTCGGATGTGAGAATCATCCATCGAGGTACAAAAAGTGTGTTTCTGTTGATCAGAAACAGATCTCATGACACGTGAAATCCTAGACCCAACGATTGGCCGATATCCAGACCCATTTGGCCTCGTTCATGTGTGTGTGTGGCCTGGTTGGACTATGTCAAGGACCCAGCTGGGTGGTGGTGTCAGAGTTTGTCTATTTTCGACTTTGGAGTGAAGCCAGGCCGGCCATATCAGACCCTCATATTTTCTTGTGAGTTGAAATGTTGAAACATGTTGAAGTCACCAAGGCAGGTCATAGATCTCTCGCTCCGCCCTGGGCAGGTCACCAGCTCCGCCCTGTTGCCCCTGTGCTTGGGCCACTGGGCCAGACCACGTATCATCCGCGGCGTATCGAAGGAGTGGCGGAGTGGCGGTCCAGATCAGAGCGTCTGTGGGACGTCAGAGTCGGGCATTGTGCTAGATGTTGGGTATGTTACATGATGATTTTCAGTTTGTAGAGGCTGTAGAGAAATAGTGAGTGCTCAAAGCTTATGGCTTATAACTGTTAAACATATATATTATCATTTTATGAATGATTGATTACTGTATAGAAAGCAATATATAGTCTGAGAATGGCTGAGGTAACGGTTAACAATGCTGAATTGAGGGAACATGATGGAGGAGCTTCAAGTTTTGCATTGTGGTTTACCTGAGTTGATCATGGCGCTTTGTGTGTTGTTCATGGATTGTATCCGTACCATCTCCAGAGTTTGGCAAGAGTAAACAGTGATCAGGGAAAACCGGTCACGGTCCCAAACGCATCGAATTGTCCCATTCTGAAAGTCTGGAAACTGGAAGACTGATTGGTTGGGAAGTCGCCCGGGTTGTTTTGCATGATCGCCCAGGTGGTGCATCTCTGATGGGTCGCCTGGATTTGCTCATCATGTCAGGGGCGCCCAGTGATAGTTTTCGTCCGATCCGTGAGTGGCCGAAGACGGCGCATTGTTCTTGCTCTTGTTCTTTGTTCGTTGTCGTGGTTGTTCTCGTTCTTGTTCTTGCATGTGTTTCCTTTTTCCCTCCTGGGGGCCTGGGCTTGTTGAGTGCAGAAAATTATCCTGATTTGTGAAGGCTTTCCAAGTACGTAGTGTTGAGCACATGGGGGGATTGCAGAGATTGATTTATGTATATAATTAACTAAATACATCAATGTGGCCTGGCAACTACTGGACTCCTGGACCACGACAGGAAATAAAAGATACACATGAAACCAATCTGCGATCCCCTACACCTACGCCTCTTCAACAGTCTATCAAAATCCTGTTGAGTCCAGCCCCAACTACCAGGGATCAATCAATCACTTGAGCGGAGATATGATGGCTCCCATGTCTTGACTATGTTCTATGTTGCATGTCAACGATATTGAAAACAATTGAACGCTGTCCCACATCTGCACACATAAATATATCAACATGGCGATTATGGATGTATAGACTGTAGTATACGATCTAGTGTAGTTGTTTGAGTCCTGCTAGTGGCAATGAAGCCCTTCGGGGTAGACCATGTGTTGGTCGACCAGATTTTTGCCACTCCATAATGTTGATGGAAGACATTTGCACCTCCAGGACATGGGGAAAATCCATGGGACGCAGCGACCAATGAATTCACTGGCTTTTGTTCCAAGATTTGGGCAGTGGCATCTTCAGTTTGGCCCTGACCCCTTGTCCAGCAAAACTCACTAGAGCTTGATAATCGATCCCGCCAACCGCTTTGTAGTGAAAGACAACTTGTTAACGGATTCAAAGAAGATCTCTCTAGCTGAACTACCCCTTTCTATTGAGGGTGGGTGTGCTTGGGAGAGCACACACTAGCTCAAAACCCTTAGAAAACACTGTAAATACAATGGTTAGTGGTGGCTTTGAGTAATTAAAAAAACAAAAAAACAATGTTTGAGACAAAATGGCGGCACTATTGGTTTTTGGATGTTGGCTGCATTTTGTCTCACACATTGTTTTTTTAATGTTTTTTTGGTTTGTTTGTTTTTTTGGTTTATTGTGTTTTTGCCTTATTGTTTTTTTTGGTATTCCCTCTAAACTGGGATAGGCTTGGATCTCACAAAATTGATCAAAAAATAGCTCAACACCCCAATTTTGGAGATGTTTTTGCAAGAAATCACTGTAAAACACAGTGTTTTTGCATCAATTTTTGCATGAAACACATCTCCCAGGAGCACCCGTTCTGTTTCTATTCTGGTATGCAAGTTCGCCCCTCGAGCCGCCAGACATTGGGGCTTCAACACCATTGGTGTGGGCGAGCGGGTCGGCAGCAGCGCTCCTTCGGGGGGAGCCCGGGGGCCCAGAGGCAGATGGACTGCTGGAACCCTCCACATCCAGTCGCACCCCCAAATGGGAACGCTACGAGTGGAATCTGGGCATGGAGAGGTCTCAAGAGAGTTTTGGTTGGAATTGAAAGTCCAGCTGTATGAAGTCTGCTTGTTGTGTCCTTGCGGTCAGGAGACCACCCCGATTCTGAGTACTAGAGACACCGGTCTTCAATTGTTTGGGTGGGACCCTTGGGTTCTCCGGAAGATCTACAAGATCCCTCACCTGCCGCGGTTGAGCCCTGCACTTTCAAAATCTGTCAAATTCAACCGCCTGTGATCCTCATGTGATGAAGAGAGATTGATCAACCTCACCGTCACCTAGGTGCACCTATCATCTTCAGAAACCCTCAATGATCGTCCCAGATCGGCGCTGGCCCCACGCCATGGAAAGAAAACCCAGCCACCCAAAGATGCCGGGCTTCTAAGCGCTATGAAAAGAAAGCGCTACTACGACCATGGTTGACCCGAACACCATTTCGAACGGTTGACCACAATGGTTGACTATGCAATATGGCGTTTCGATGTTCTCGATTTTTGCCCTGAACAGGTCAGATTGTAGATTGTTGTTTGAAGTCCGACTTGCATTTGTTCGCGGAGATGCTCATCTTGAAAGAGAAGTCCTGCCAACCGAAAGAACCCATCTAAAACGGTGGTTTCCCCAATGCAGCATTGATACACTGATATTATGTATTACCCAGACGCTCCAAACAGCCCTTGGTGCCTCAAAATCATACGGATTTGAGACCCCAGACCCCTCCATATGAGGGTCCAGGAGCGTTTGGGTATATACGACGGGACGGGTATATTATATAGAAGAAACACGTCTTTCCGCATGTCCAATGGCAGCCTATCTGTAGCATCTTTCACAGATTATGTGGGGTTACCCTGACCCTCCATCCAGTCTTCGAAGTGGACAATTGACAAGCTTAGCCCCTTGAAAGACCGCTGTCCTCTACAACGGGGGTGGTGTCACTTCCATGTGTCTTGGAGGGTAGCTCTCCAGCGCAGCTCCCACAGCTGAGGTCTTAGTCTCCGTGCGCGACGTTCGCACGGGATCCTGGTCGCCGAAAGGGCGTTGTTCGCACGGCAACAATGACGTGCAGCCAGCCATTTAACCCAAAAGCATGCAGGATCTGTGTTTCACCAGCTCAAAGCACTGGTTTGGGTGGATGAGGTGATGATCGCCATTGAACACCTTGATTATATCTTCATTTATCTTCAATATTATTCTACATTATTGTTTGTTGGTTTTGGCGTGGACCTTGAAGCCGCTGGTGCCTTGGTTTCCTCGCCTTCTTCGCCGTCCAAAGTTCAGTCCAGGCCTCCGCAGCTGCGGCGTGGACGTGCCGCTCAGCCCAGCCGCCTTGGACCAGCAGGAGGCGCATTGGACGGTTGGAGCGACTGGTGGAGCGATGGCTCCTTTTGGCTTGGCGATTTCGATTATATGGAAGTTTGTTCAATGTTTTTTTCCCAAAATCGGACTCAGACTCGATGGATTTGGAAGGGAAACTTATAGTGGATCAGAATGGATCCATTTTTGGGAAAGGACAGGAAGTTAGGGCCAACGAGCTTGGAACACCGGTGTTGTACTTCTTTTCGGTTCAAGCACCGCTGGGTGTTGGACGTCGTGTAGGAGTTCCACTTCGAACATGGAAGTGTTCCACCCTGCTTGTCCGACATGAGGAGTGCAACCCGTTTTCTATCACTCACTACCCCGGAGCCATGCAATCAAGAAAGAGAGGTGCCTGGAAGTGGAAACCACTCGTGGCTCGACTCTTGGAGCCATTCACCGACCGCAGCCGCGAGGCCCCGACCGCGCAGCGACGGAGCCATCGGTCCGTGGCAGGTGGAAATGCTGGTGGAGCTGCCAGAGGAAGTGCTGGACGAGCGACGATGGGGTGGGAAGCTCCAAGTGACCGAGAGGAAGCTCCAAGAGATGGGCACGAGAGGTAGACAGGAGGTACTGGAGCAGGAGGGGCTAAGCTTAAGACGAGAAGAGCGATCGGAATGATCGGCCGATCTATCGGGAGATGCTGGGGGAAAGATCGTGAAAGATAGGACTCAGGCCTGGACTTGAGGCTGTTGTGTTTGGTCGGCCGGACCGGGTTGGCCGGAGCTTGGTGACTGGCCAGTTTGAGACATGGCGAGGACGTTCCAAACTACGGGAATTTCTGCGGTGCCGGGAGGTGATGCAATAAGGTCCATGTAGCATCATTTGGCGCCACTGACACCCCGTTTCTTTTTGGAGGTTATGAAAAACTGAGTATCTCAAGCTTCTCCAATGGTAGCAGTACTCCTGACCACCACCGAAGGGGGACTTGATGCTCACTCACCAAAAGATGCGAGAGGAAGATCCAGAAGATCATTTGCTCAGTGTCCATGCATGTCCATGCTGGGTGAGGAAATTGGCTACAGCTTCACTTGATTTCACTTCACTTTCTTGCATGCTGGGTGAGGACATTGGCAACAGCTTCATTTCACTTCCTTCCAAAGACCCAAACCACCAACAGAACCACCGACCTGGACAAAACCTGCTTCACTGCCCAACCCCATCCCTTCGCCTTCTCCTCACCCCGCCTGAAAACCGAGTTTCGGACCGAGCCTTCGTTCGAGCTCCGATGGGCCCAAAGGCTATGGGAACATCGAGCCTTTCCGCTGCGTACGTCTGGAGACCTGGACCGCCGGGTGTCCCCAACGACCCACGTGCCACGTGCCAGGCAGGTCTAAGTATACCACGGCTGCCACAGGATCATACACCCTAGGGCTCCAGTCGTACCTCCCCAGAAGGTATTTGGACCCTCTAAACCCACCCCAAACATCCCCAAACACCTTCTTAGAAGGTCCGACTGGAGCTCTAGGGACATCAATGACTAGCCTACAACTGGGGTTGCACCCCCCCCTTCGTCCGACTTTGCATGATCGCATTGAAAAGGGTTTTGATGACGTCCCATCATCTACTAGAAACAAAGCGGGTGCTGGAACGGCCCATTTCACGCAGTTGCTGCACTCATGTGAATCATGTGATGTTTCTGTGACTTTTGCAATGTCTACTGCAATGTCTATGCAGATGATGTTCTGAGATAATGAGTTGTCCATCTTCCTTTGGTGGCTCCTTGTCCAGTATACAGTGAACTCTACGAAGTCTGCAGGGCGGGATGGGGAGCTTTCAGGATCAGTTTGGGCCCCTAAAAAACCCACGTCGGAATTGAAGATGTGATGGCTTGACTTAGTCATACTCGTAGTATCTTATAGTCAGCCTGGCACTGAACAAGACTACCTCAGGTACTCCTGCTGTATTCTTGTTGCAGCTGTTTCTGCGTCCAGTGCTGAAACACCCAGGGAGCCAGCATGGACGCTGCATATATAGCTGCCTGGCTTTCGAAGGTAGCTAGGCAGCTTTGCTTTCGAAGGTGCAACGTGCGGCCCTTCCACGGTGTTTGACATCGATCGAAGACACTGACGAAGAGACCGTGTCATCATAATAGCCAGTTGAGTTGCGAACTGGCACGAGGTCTACAGTGGATTGATTAGTAAGCCCAATACAATGGAAGGGAAGCTGGCCATTGTAATGAATACTTGGACATACTTGGACAATCTTGGACATGTTCTTTTTGTGCAACGTCCAACTTCCATGGCTTGCGGTTTGCTATCATGTCAGTGTTCATGTACTTGCATGAGTTAAGTTTGAACATTTTGGACTGATGTCCCTACATGTCCAATGGCCAGGAGCTTCAGCATCACAGGACAGTGCTTCAACCAGAAATGTGTGCTCACTTACCCAAATCACCTCCGGAAATCACCTCAGAACATCACAAATTGCTAGGTGAAGACATGTGAAAGCCACATGTTGCTTCAGGCTGGGTCTCCAGTGGCGTTGGCCGGCCGGGGCAATGGCTTACTGAGGGTGCGGGGCCTACAGCCAGAGGGCGGAGGGCATAGGGCCTTGAGCGGCTCATCTGGTCCTTTTTTTCTGTGTATGTGATTTTTGAATTTTTTTGATGTTTAACGTTGAACTGTTATATGTTGTTTAATATGCTTGCTTCTTGGGAATCAAAAGAGCTTACAGTATACTTCATATACTTCATTATTGAACTTTGTCTTATAGGAACACACATGTTTGTTTCACTTTTGGCTTGTCGGGATCCTTCAGGACACATGTTTTGAACATGCTCAACCTGCATGCCGGTCCGATCAGTTGGATTTGTTCTTTTCCAGCCACATCATATTGGTAAGCTTGACACGGAACATGTCATGAACAGTTGTGACAGGCTCGCAACTTCGCGGAACATTTGGGCGGACGGACTGCCGACTGGACAAGTCAGGGGAGACGTCTGCCGAAAAGAACCTGGTCCTGGACTACCCCAGCCCGCCCTCCCGGATCTTCAGCCACAGGATCCAACTTTTCATGGGATGGAAAGTGTCAGTGTGGTTAGGACGTGTACAACTTCTTACTCATGGTGTATATGATAGTGTACCACACATTATGAAATGACACTGGGGGTGTACCACACATATTTGTACACATGTTACTCTGTACGGCCTGTTTTTTTTGGATGTGTTTGGTATCCAAACTCGCCGGTAGCTTTGCCGAGGCCTTGCACATGATGCGTGTGTTGTGCGATTTGTGCCTCCCAGACTTGGTCCAAATGTGCTTCGACCATTTTCATTATTTTAGATTCTTAGATGCCAATGCATGGCCTCGCCAAAGTGTGGGAAGCGAGGGAACCCGATGTTCTTACGGAGTGATTGAGCAACGCGAAACACAAACACACATACATCTAGTAGAGTCCAATAGATGTTTGATGTTGTTCCATCAACAGCAGCAACCCCTTTTCACTGGAATACTCTAGACTCTAGACCTTAAACTTGAGAGATCTCGACACACTCCCAATATCTCCCAATGAATCAAATTCTTAGCATATCACCAGAGATTCCCAAGACGAACCTTCCTTGATCCTGTGTGTTCCTAGAAGATGCGTCCAGAGTGGTGTGACATGCGTCCATTTGTTGGTTGCGGACCAAGGGAAAAGTCATTCCTAGAACAGCAAGCCACCAAGGGCAGTTGTTTGTCACGGATAGAATTCAATTAGACTTAAATGTATACATGTGCTTCATGTGGGTCTTTGGCCGACAACGCGATGACGACAGCCTGCCTCAGAGCCCACAGACTGCATGTGTTTGGCCGACCACGCTTCCTGCGCCGCAGGCTGCACCAGTGTCTACCGAGCCGGTGTGCCAAGAGCGGACCTGGTTTGTTTGGGGAATGTCTTGGGAGCCGGTGAAGGTGGGAGATACATCGGTGTGCCAGGGGGCTGGCGGTTTATGACATGTTGACCATCGCTTTTTGGGAAAGGATATGTATAAATACATTCCATGTAGAATGTAGGTGAAAATATATGGAACTTGGTGTTCAACAAAGCCTTTGGCTGCCTTCCCAAATACGGTGCTATAAAGAGTGGCGGTCTTGAAAATGATATCGAGTGTTTCCAGCCACTCCCAGGTTCGAGCAGGAATCAAAATGAGATAAAACGAGAGTGTTTGGGGCCCCCACAGCTTGAAGTGGGGTAATTTAAGTTTCATTCACCAGTCCGCAAGGTGCTTGCTATATAGTGTATTGTTATCAGTTCTGGTTCTCTAATTGTTGACTCCTTGCAACGCTTTTATGACCAGGTTTGCTGACCTTTGCAATCCTTCACGTGGTGATCTAATTGAAGCTATGCAGCTACCTAGCACTTCCAATATAAGTATAGTGCAGGATTGTCCATTAATGAACCCCTTGCTTCCGCAGCTGCTACACACTGCTATACGGGCTGCAACAACCACACTGCTCTCCCCACACGCACGAGAAAAAAACCGCCACGCACACCGCACACCTGGGTTCCGCACGAGAAAAACGCCCGAGTGAAAGACCGAGCATGAAAACTCCCTGAAGGAATCGTGGTGACGTGGGACAACTCCCTCCCATAGGACCTCCAGTCGTACCTTCGTGGAAACCGAAGCTGGGACTGAGCTGGGTGGGTGCTATATATCTTCGGGTCCAGTTTTCCTCCGTACCGCTTCGGAGGTCACCTGGAGCCCTATGGCCCTGTAGATCTATTTGGTTCGGCCCGGATTTCATCTGGTGCGAACGAACCGGGCCCGGCGAGGCTTCGCCGAGCAATGACACACCCCTTGTGTCGACATCGAAGACACCACAAGCTCCTGTAGACTTGATCGTGCTGGCATGGACGATCATTTTGGAGAACAGCTATTGAAAACGAGAGGCATCAAACATATCAACTTCGAAGACTTCCGTAGCACAAAACACGTGCTCTCCTTTGAAAATGATGCCTATAGGATGATTTGATGCATGTGTTGGGAGCTGCTCCAGCCTATTTGTTTGTTGACAGGTCAGAGCTGTTTTCTAACAACCTCAGAGCGATCAGATATCATTGATGTTTCGTGATGTTTCTATGTCGCGCTCCCTTGTTTGATGTCATTTCTGAAGCAAAGGGCGTTCTTGGAGATTTCTTGGAGTTGGACCGCATTCCTCGTCCCCATGTTTGACATGGGCCGGCCAGGGTGTGGGCCAAGATCCATTCGAAGGGCTTCCAAGGAAGGCCTTCTACGAACGTGTTTTGACATGTGAACTCTTGTTCTTTTTGGCAGGGTGCCTCAGGCCTCAGGGACTTGCAACACTTCTGACCACCTCTGACCACCCCTTCTGGGCCATCCAATCCACCTCTTAGGCCAAAGATGAAGAGGCGGTGGGCGACAAGGCTGGCCTGGAAGAAGGCGTCCTGCGTTGCAGGCGAGGGCGGCACAATGCCAAGACGACTGAGACATGGGGCCGGGCCCAACTCCGGAGATTTGGAGGTCCAAGACGGCCAGACTGTCCACGCGCGTCCATTTCCGGGCAACGTCTCTCCGAAATCGGATTGCCAAGGGCCCTCAATGCCAGTCGATGTTCCCCTCTCTCAACTCTCCCCACCCATGTCGTTCGCCTCAGCCCACGCGGCCTGGGGGGTGCCGGACGTGCCGTCGCTCACCGCCAGGTGCAAGAGTCTCATTCCGGGCACCTGGGCCGTGGAGATCGTGCCGCGCTCGAGGGGGGGGGGAGCAGCTGCTGCTGCTGCCGCCCCAGCAGGTCACAACGGTCACCAAACTGCGGAGTCCAGGAAACCAGGTGGATGGTTCTAGGTGGGCTATAGACGTCTCACCTGCTTTTGGGGGGGTCAATGCTTTGAAAGGTCGTGAGAAATTTGTTATAAGCAAGGCATAGCAATGCCAACTATTCAGTTGTTACTTCTTCCGTACAAGACGTTTTGCCATTTTCGCGTGGATCTGCTTGTCGCTGACAGTGTGACCGTCCTGGGCGAGTCCGCCGCGAAGGGGCAGAGCTTTGGTGTGGTTTGGGACCGCATAACCATTGTTTGAGGAAGTTCGACGCGCACAGATCGTATTTGCTGATCTGTCGAATCTGAGATATCCATTTCTTCCTACTTTTGGCACTGGGACAGCATGTTTTTCGGGCTGAAGTTCCCAGGGGCCCCAGTGACCTGGGTCGACCTGAAGGACAGTAATTCTACGTCTCGCCTGGCAGAGCAAACGCCGCCCTGCCCATCTCACTTATGACCAGTGACCCAAAAGCAACTGAAGCAACTGGAAGTCGCCCCCAGACTTGAGTGGGTTCAAGTTCGCTCCTTCGCTCCAGAAGTGAACTTGGGAAGCCCAAACTTTCCTTTCTTCCACCAGAGGCCGACAGCGCCCTGTAGCCAGCATGCCACTGGAGTCCCCTTATCTTTTGGGAGCCACCTAGCCACCCAGAAGGTGCTTGTGACGATGTGTTTTTTCTCCCTGTGTGGTCGTGACCTGGTGGTGGTTTCAGATACCTAGACATACCTAGACCCTCCTGTTTCTACCTTCGAAAATGGGACATGACCCTATAAAAGCAGGTACGAAGTCTTGTACCCATTTTCCAAGGTACGAAGGGGTTTTTCCTCCAGGTACGAATGTGTTTGCCTTTCGACCTTTCGACTCCAAGGTACGATGGATCCCACTGACCGTTTGTTTGTTTCTTTTGGCCATTTTGGTTGCCGCCAAAAGGACAAAGGCAGCTAGCTATCTTTTCTGGCCCTTCAATTATAGTGAGTGAAGGCAGTGAAGGCGTTTTTTGGGGGCCATCCACTCATTACAAAATCTTGGAAGCAACACCATCACTTGATGCTTTCTAGATGTATTGATCTATCCTCCAAGTGTGCAACGAAGAGGGACAGATTTAGTGTGTTGTATGTGTTTACATGTTCCCACAAATGTTCCACTGGGGAATCCCCATTTCCCTATACTGGGTGTCCAAAGAGATAGAAAGGGTTGCCATATGCAGAGTGGATGTACTTTTCTATTTTGGTGTTCTCTCTTAATTATACTAGTGTTACTGTAATACTGTTATATATACATACATGTTTTTTTTTTTTTAATCATGGGTAAAGACATGTACCAACCGCCGAATACATGGTCGCCCGGCCGAAACCGCAGCGTGGCTCGGTTCTTTGTCACTTAAAGTGGACAAGTCTGTGAGCCAAACCAGGGGAGCCAGGCCGGGACCAGCCGACTACCTGACGAAGATGTCAAAAGCATCGGGACAAAGTGGGGTTGTTCCATACCTTGTGAAAGTGTGATGGAGGGGTCTTTTAGCGAAACATGGGCAACACCATGAAGTGTGGAGCCTTTTGTTCACTTGCAAGTTGCAAATCATGTTGACGTCGAGACCTCGGCGTGACGGGTTAGGTGTTTTCACACCCGGCCGGTGACTGTACCTCGCAGCGGACGCGATCGAAGAGGTCTGCAACGATGAACCATGGACCGAAGACCCATCAAGCCAGGGGTGGTTGACCTGGGTCAAAATCTCTGGGGTGGTTTTTTTCAAAAACCCGGTTCTTGAGTCAATAACCCGGTCTTTCTGGCTGGTCCTGCTTTTGAGCAGGTTCAAGCCTTAGGTATGTAGTCCAGTCCCATGGATCTGTTGGGTCACCGGCTGCAACTCTGTTCGGAACGGAGGAATGAAGCAACGGATCAGCTAAGGTATCATGGATCACTGAGGACACGAGTGATGCTGATGGATGGGCCAAGGTTTAGGGACTTTGCAGCCGGGCCCCATCATCCATCATGAGGTAGAAAGAGGTCTTTGGCTGAAGGGGGTCCTCAGGTTGTCTAACTATTTGACAAGGCTACTCTATGTCAGTGTGGAAGAGTCGTGTTTCTACTTTGAGGTATCATTTATGGTGGGTCTTGAGGGGGATGCACTACTTCAGTCTTTCTTTATATAATATATATATATAGTCCTAGTGCACACATTCTGTCACTTTGCACGCTTGTGGTTTGGTGACGGTTTCAGATGTCCAAACCCTGTGGAGTTCAACTCGTTGATCGAACCCATTGACGCTTCCCGGCATTCACCTGACCATTGATGGACGAAAGTGCAGCGTCATGCTGTTTTCTTGTTTTGTTTGTTCGACGCGGCAGGCTGTTTGACTGGCCATCTCGTTCCTGGGCTTCCCAGCTTGCGCAGCTTGCGGTGGGTGGTTCCGAAGATTTGAGTGTTCCACGTTGGACTGGGAATCATTCCAATGATTTTATAGGGGATGGAGAATAGATGGCACAATCTCCAAAAGCTGGTTTAAATGGACCTCAGTGCCATGTACTCTGAAACTGCTGTAAGTCTTTTGAGGCTAGAATCACAGCTCGAGAGTTGACCAGAGCCCATGGGACTGGAGAATGATGGCTTAAAACTGCCGGCGCAAACCGTTTTTTGCTTAGCAGACTAGAAGCATCCTTGAAAAGGCTACATGAAGCTGCCAGCTAATTTTGTCTATGTTACTTGGAGCAATTTGGAACTTCAGTACACGCCCACGCTAGAACCGTGCGAGTGTTTGCATGGTTCAGCACCGCTCCCCAAAGAGCACAGCATGTTTCCCGCGTGTGTCGGAAAGTATGTGTTTATACATGCGCTCGGATTCGGGTGCCCCTGCAGCACCTGCCAAACCCTTGGTGCCAAACCCTGAAGTCTGGTCGAGGCAATCAGAGAACCAGAGGGTTTTTGGATCGGATACTTGGTCTTCATCAGGTACGACCCAAGCCAGACACAACGTCATCAGTGGCGAAGGATTTTAACTCCAAGATCAGGCTATCTTGGGTGTTGATCTTGCATTTTTAGAAGGACTGGAGGCCTGGGCTTTGGCAGCTTTGGAGGTTCATACAGTAATTGAGATTAAATAGATCCACAAGAAGATATTGAGAGACATCCTAATGATTTGTGACGCTCAGGTCTATAGCCTATAGCCGAAAAGAGACATCCTCAGATGAGTGTAGTTCTCGCTTGACCCGCAAGCTGGGCATCAAAAACCTGTAAATGTTGAACTGTTGGAAGTAATCCGTCCAGTGCTGAAGGTAAGCTCGATCCCCACTGTTCATAATCACTGCTTCATACTCGTTCCAAGAGGCCAGAGGCACAAGACCTAGGCCGTCATGTGCATGATGAGGCCGCGCAAGAAGCATCCATGTTCTAATAGTAAGATGTTGAGATATATCACGTTAAGTGCTCTCATTGTTCGATTTGTTGGAGAGTTTACAAACAAGGAACAAAAACAAAGAGAGTGCAATGTGAATATGTGAACGTGTGGAAGCATGTTCCTTTTGGAGCGGGGCAGAGTTTCAGAGATTGTGTTGCTGTGCTAGATTTTTTGCAGAAGACATACTTCAAGCAGAGCCAAAAGCTTTGGAGGTCTCAAAGGGCTGCAATGCCATTTTTCTCCTTGCTGAGCAAGAAGCGGCTCACCCGCCGTTGATCCACGAACTCACGTCGACATCCATCAGTCTCTCCCATAACCCAGACACTCCATGGATGGCATGTTTACCTACATTGGAATGGTTTCAGGGGTCAATGTAGGTGAACAGTCAACTGTCCATACATGAAGCGTTTGCGATCCCTAAGGCTCCAGCCATATCCTCAGGTGGCTAGACCCCCCTGCACCCACCCCAACCATTTTTGAAACGGAGGTAGGCCAGGAGCCCTAGGGGATGCCGGCTTATCTACTCCGCATTGGCCATCTCTGAGGCACAGTGACATTATGGATCAGTGGCTGGGCGAAGATCCGAACGATGTGGGTGCCGAGAGGGCAGTGCGGGGGTCGAAGCCGAGAGGTGTATGGATCTTCAGGAAGGACAAAGTACCGGAAAGACAAGCTGAATGAACTGCCTTGAAGATCCTTGAAGTACCGACGAAGCCGACGGGGCTCGCTTCGTTTTCTCTCAAACGAAGTTTTCTCTCATGGCGACTTCATGGCAAATTGGCTTTCTTTCACCTCGACATTCAGGATTGCTCCAGGTTGCCTGGTTGCCTATTCACTTCCATGGTATTCTCTCCTGTTGATACAGACACAGACCCTACTACAGTGCTCTTGTCCTGTTCTACGGTGCTCTTCTAGAAATTGACGTCTCGTGTGTTAGTGTGTTAGTGTGAAGACCCACCTATCTTCCAGGCACAACTTGAACGTGAGGCAACAGGCCTCGATTTTATTTAAATATATGTTCGAACCGAAACTGATCCGACCCGGAGCCTCCATAGACGAAGACCTAGAGCCTAGAATCATCGAAGCCCAACTGAATATGAGGTTGGGCCCATGAGCTGTCGAGATCACTCCCAGGACACTTTCTTCAGCCGAAATGAAACACTTTCAGTTTTGGAACTGGAATTCATCTCTCTCGCAAGCCGAATTGATTCCAACCCGACTGCCGACTGGTTGTCCACGACCTCCAAGGAACGGCGGCTCCTTGGAACAGATGCTTCGGTCGGTCGAGGAGTCTGGGTGACCGATCCACGAAGATCCACAGATCCGCATTTGACCCGGACACCCAACTGCTGAACCAACTTCACCGATTCCTCTCTGTGTCGGGTAGGTGGGATGTTGACCCGTGCGGGTCTCCGGGTGGTTTGGACCGATCTGGCGAGCTCAGCTTCTTTAGACCAGAGGCGAAGACCCACTGGTGGTTCATTTGAGTGAAGACCCTGGGTCCGCAGGAGGGGGACATGTCTCAAAAGGCGAAGCACCACCATTGCTGGTTGCGAGTCGTCGAGAGGGCTGGGAGAGTCGTCGAGGCGGAGGATGGACGCAAAGACCAGAACCATCCAGAAGCCCTGGCTCACCCAGGTTGGCAAACTCCTTTTTCGCCTAGGTGACCTAGGTGGGCGGAGTTGGAGTTTCAAGCTTTAGATCATTTAGATCCATGGAAGATGGCATGTCAGACGATAGCAGAGGTTTGAATTGTCTGAACACCGGGCCCTGGTGAACCTCTGGGGCCTGGTGAACCTCTGGGGGAAGTACACCCACCGGAAAGAACTTGAATTTGCCAACCCAAGCTTTGGACGACGAGTCCCGAGCACATCGAGTACTGCTGACATCGAGGAGTACTATCCAGGGCCTCAGTCGGGTTTGATGAGAGCTCATTTCTAAAGCCTTGCAATCACCAAGCCCAGGAAGCCATCATCGTCCAAAGCCTTGTCTAATTGTATACATGGGATGAACATGCTAGGCCTCAGGTGATGTTGTTTTAATTTGTGTTTAATGGTACGGATATGTACGGACTGTTTCAGGCCATATGTGCCCATTTCTCTGCGTGCTCCACCACTGGTCGACTCCCATATCACCTCCCCCGGCATTGCCGTTGTGTTGTGCCAGCTTTGGCACGCACCTCCAAGGTGGCGAAGTGTCTTTGGCGCAAGTGGGAGTCAAGTCGGGGGAGATGGACCCAGAACCAAAGAAAGACCCGACACTCCAGACACTCCATGGGAGACGGGTAACGATATGCATGGTATCGCATGGTCATATTTGAAAATATAGCGCTATGGATCCATTACCACCTTCTGAGGTTGCTTCGGACTGGACGGGAATGTCCGTGTTGGAGCGAGGGGAAGTATATGGTTAGCCTAAGGGGAAACTGCAAATGCTCTTTGAGCAGCTTTTGACCTGAATGGGAAGGCATGATGGGGAAGGCCTAAACATCGTCAAATTAAATAGGTCACATCTCCTTTTGCAGGTGAGCCTACCACTGCATGGAGCATGCACCCAATTCCTGGAGGTATCTTTTTGGGGGTTGGTTTAGATTGATTGACTGTTTGGCAATGTCTTGCTTTCCTTTCAGACAATTCCAGCCTTTTTCAGGCGGATTTCAGGACTCGTTGAAGTTTTAGCTCCGGAGAGTGACCAGGCCCAACCTGAGGGTTGACGTTTATTTGACTCTTAACAGACATGACTTTCCAAGAAGCAGGTCCATCAAAAAGGATCACACCATATGAGTTTGAAAGGAGAATGGACAATGGTTGGCCTCCTTATTCAGCATTCCTGTGGAACTGCTGGCACCTGATTCTTCGTTCTTCCAGAATGACCACTTAATGGAATTCTTTCCCGCTCGAACTGTCTTGAACAAGGACGCTACGTTGGGGGCTCCCAGCATATATCCAAGCTGTTCGCTCATCGAACCCCGTGGCCGGCGGTCGACGCACTGGGGTGTGGTCGACGCACCCCCGCCCCAGTCACCGTCCCAAGACGCCCCGAATCCGTCGGATGGGACGCGATTCCACCGACACGCCCATCTTTCGTTTCTCTACTCGAAGCAAGCTGGGAGCCCCAAACAATTGGGCGCCTCACACATCCCATGAGAGACGGGAAGATTAATGCCTAGATTGTCCTAGATTGACCCTTGGAAAATCTTGAGACCACCAGTGAAAAGAATTGAACAGATATATAAACCACCTCAGATCGAAAAGAAACAACAAAAACCAGGTCCCATGTCCGCGGCCGGACCGTCTCTTTCTTCACACCGATCCGCCCGAGGAGTCGCCGCGGGACTCCTGGGTCCACCGATGGTCCGACGAGTTCTTGGATCGGCATTGGCTTCTCGGCCTCCGGTCCGAGCGGATCCGAGCGGAGCGGTCGGGTCCGAGCGGAGCTTCCAGTTCTCGGACTTTGAGCAAAATGGTCTTGGACCGGGATTGAAGGGATGTGTTTTTGTGTGTTTTTTGAATCTGCTTTTTTTGGGGGGAGACCAAGTGCGTGAGTTCGGAGAGGTGAGGAGAGGTGGGGGTGTATAGCAGGTCGCAGTGGCCATTGAAGATGAAGAGTACGAAGAATAATGAAGTATAATATTATACACGTCATTCTTAGGTGGGGCGTGACTGACGGGTTTGGGGGGTCGGGCCCATCGATCTGGGTAGCATTGTGTAAATTAGCCCTCGCCTTCATTGTCGTATAGCTTACATTGCGGTGTAGTCAGTCAGTTATAGTTGGTTGTTCCTTAGGGATCCACATATTTTCGAAGGTCCGACTGGGCCCTCCAAGCCAATCACCGTAACTGAGAAGGTACGACTGGCCGTTCAGACGGTTTGCTGTCCTGCCGTGTCAACCCAGTCGAATCCGATGCGCAACGAAGCTTCGAGACCTTTGCACTCTCCACCCTGACGTAGAAGCTGGCCGTAGAAGCCGGAGAGGAAACCTGTTCAAGGCACTGGAGCTGCCAGCGCTATACTTCATAGAGCTGGCAGAACCTGGAGAGGAAAGCCTCTTGATAGATATCTGATTCCTTTGCCAGAACTGATCTTCGGAATTTAAATCCAGCTGGCCCGGCAGCTGGTGGGATGGGCGGGATTTGGCTGTCAGCCTTCATTTTCAGGGACCTGGTCATGTTCTTGGTCCTGTTGGGCATGGAACGCCACACAGTCAAGAACCTGATCAACATCCTGAGAAAGGCATTGCTTAAAGACATAACACTGGCACTGAGACTAGTCATTCATGATTGCTCATAGATTTCAGCAACATGTGACTGAAAGCAACCACCTGGTTCAAGTCTTCATTTTGTTACACCTATTTTATGTGGGTTTCTGAGGATCCACAGGCATCCACAGGTTATTTATATTGTATGGTATATTATATAGCAACCGATCAACTGATTAACTGGTTGAGTATCAACCTGGTAAATACTCTACAACAACAAACGCTTTGTTCACTATAGTCACGGCAGTTCTTTTTACTCCCACGCCGGGTAGGCAAACGAGGCTTTTTGGGCCTCTTTTGGCCAACCGCGCCAACCACGAGGCCTTTGCTGCTGGTCATGGCCTTGGAGATCTTGCCCCTTGGTGGCAAGAATTGCCTCGTGGAACACGCTTGGAGGAACTTGTATTACACTTTAGGCGGAAGTTAGCGAAGATTCGTATCGGTGAACTGCCGAACTACCGGTCTGGTCGAAGTAGAACAACTGCAGCTATGTTGGTTGCGAGACGTATATGACTCAAGGACG
The DNA here is from genome assembly GCA_963970005.1 of Durusdinium trenchii. Lineage (NCBI taxonomy): Eukaryota > Dinophyceae > Suessiales > Symbiodiniaceae > Durusdinium > Durusdinium trenchii. The sequence goes on from CAXAMN010003180.1 coordinate 392,108, forward strand.
AGGTGGAGGTTTGGTAGTGTAACCCTCTGTGTTGTCGAATTCATGCAGGTGAAGGCTCCCGTAGTTGGGCCTGTTGTTCATTTAGGGGTCGCTCCGATGCATCAGCTCAGCCCCAAATTCATTGGATCCTCCAAACGTAACGTTTCTCACGAAGCGGCTGATCATGGCTGATCATGCGTAGCCTCCTCAAGCAATTATCTCGACGTTCCACTTCCATTGTTAGACAATCTTTGCATACATTTACATCATTTATGACCCTAATATCAGTAGCTTAACTATTAATTATATATATACATGCATGCTTGTCGTTTCTTGTCCTTGCACTGCACCTTTGGCAGAGCCTCTTCCAACAGCGCAAGAGCGTCTGTCCGGTGTCGAAACAACTTGTCCTTTAAGGTTGGTGAGCGGACTCTACATCTTCAAGATTTGGTGCCTTGGAATCAACGCTGAAGACTCTTGCAAACGACTCAAGATTGCTTCCGGCAGGAAAGACACACATACGATTATTTATACAGCTTAGCCGTGAAGTGAACTTTTGTTTGATGTGAGAGCTCACAGTGTATCTCTCCATTGTGTTGCTTCCAGTGAAAAGAAATCGTTTGACTTTCTAAGAGGTGCTTGTCAAAATGAAAAGCCGCCAGGATCTTCAGAGGAAAGTAGATGGGTTATCATTTAGAACACCTACTACTGTGAGGACTCTTTTTTGGTTGCTAGATCTTGCTAAGCAAAGGGCCCTTTCATCCCCTTTCACAAGAATAGGAGTCTTCCCCCTCCAACGTGCTGTGGCTACCTTCAGCAGAAATTAAGCTCTTAGCAGGAGAGCATCTCCCTTTCCCATAGACCAACACGGGGGAGCAATAGTACAATTATGCAAGTGTAAGTAATACATAATGTATAACATCATAATGAAACTCTATATAAATTTGGCCTTTCATGAAGTACGCCCCTTTCCTGAAAAGATCATCTTTCACAGAGACCAGATGGCCTTTTCTTTGAGGCCTGTAGATCCGCATCTCTTCCAGGTTTCAGGTAATTATACGGTATCGGTATATGATGGTATATACATATAACTTTGCAGAATGATATACCTGGATTTGATCATCCGGCGTTTCTTCTCGGCCATGCCAGGCATTCACTTCCAATGCTCACTCACTTCCGGCTCCATGTCAGTGTCGACATGTTTATAAGGCACCGTGCTCAGGTGGGTGAGTGTCCAGAAGAAACGTGCGAAGACTTCAGCCCCTCGGCGAAGAAACGGGTCTGACTCGAGCGTTAGCGGCTGTTGTGCGATGCAGGGAGCAGATCGTCCATGCGATGCTCGATGCTCGTGGTGCGTTCGTTGACTCCAAAGGTATGCGTCGGCCCAAACAAACAAAACAGCACATGGACGACCACGAGCTGTCCTTTGGCAAAATCAAACGCCAATAGCACTACAAATTTGTTTAATCAAATTCTTAGAATCAGGATGACGTTTGCGGTTTGAAGTCAATGCTGCCTCTATTTAAGGGAACCATGACATGATACACCTGACTGAAATTAACATAAATTAACTGGACCAGGTCGGGTTGGGGACAGGCCAACCAGATCCAACAGCTGCTTGGGTTCTGGGTTCAGACCATCCAAGTCTGCAAGATTGTTTGCAACAAATTAGAATCACACAAACACGACAACCTGCCTTAAGGATTTGCTTAGTACAACTTGTGCTGAAAACCTGGGTAAGGGAGGATTTGTTTTCAGATTGGTCGGTGTGGTGAGCAAGATGAAGTGTCAGTTGTTCTGCTTTTGTGCTTCAAACAGATGCACCCCCACCCGACCTGAATTGCAGATGATCCCATTGTATTTGTATATGTATTTGTATACATGGGTCCTTTTGTTGTTTCGGAAGTTCTGTTCTCCAGTAGAACTGGCCTTCCGAGAATCCTATCTTCATGAACTTCAGAACTCCTGACTCTCATCCCATTTCTTCGTGGCCAGCTTTAAACAGGAACACTGAGCCCAGACTTCTCCACCAAATTCCACACGACTGGCCCAACAAATTCCTTCTGCCTGCCACGGCCACGGATCCTTACAAACCGACGCTTGAACGAACCGACGCTTCGTTCAGGCAGTGATGCGCTTGACGGAGGAGTTCTCCCTGGACCTGCTTCGACATTTCTTACCCTCGGCCAAGGTGGGCCATGTTCGTCGACCGAGATGACGGCCTTTCGGAAGCGGAAGCGAAGAGCTTCCGGGACGTACGAAAAGATAGGACCGATGAGGCCGTTTTGATCCGTTTTGTTGGTTGGGGGGGAAATGGAGGTTCATTAATAGTGGTCTTTAGCGGTTTTACTGTGATTGGAACTGGAGATAGGTCTGTGGTTGGGATTCCAAGCTTCCAGAGACGGAATAGTCAGAATCTCTCAGAATCCTGTATGAATCTTGGAGACATTTGCAGGAGGACCAAGTCCGAAGAACTCATCGTGTTCTTTCCAGTGCTGTGGACCCGTACCCATCTGATGGCATGTCCTGTGGACCAGACTTGCCATGTCCGTTTTTACGGCCTAAAACAGGCCGTGGAGACTCGACTTGACGACTTGCTTTCCTGTGGTTGGTTCGTCTGGATTCTCCTTGATGAGGTGGTTTGTTGCAAAAACAGACATGTTCTGTGGGAATACGATCTGTAACATCCGGTCGCCAAAGCCAAGGACAACGACCTCCAAACCGATTTCAGGAACCATCGACCCGTCGCAACGAGCCGAGTCAACGAGCCTCAGGCGGAGAAGTACCGCTTCCGAGGAGCGGTGAACTCGGACGCCTTCGCTCGCACGGGGGTCGCCCGCGTGGAGCATCTCTGCATCCGCTGCTGCGTAAGAAAAAAGAGCTTCAAAAACACGCGCACACACACACACACACCCATGTGAAAGGAAAAGCCCGTGACTTTGTATAGGCAATGAAATCATACTCATCGCCAGAAAGCAGGAGTGGTCCACTGGGAAGCCAGAATTCCTAGACCCATAAACAGATTGTTCAGAAATCCCAAGAAGTTTTGACATGCAAAGACTGTACTGTAGACTTTCCCCTTTAGAACCTCTTTGCATGGAAGCTTGATAAGTCTTTAAAGGCGTGACGTGTTCTCATGCATCAGGGCCCTGGGAGGTCTTCGAAAAAGCTATAACTGTATAAATATAGATATACTGTACGTATATAGACTTACTTTGAAGTGTTGGGGGATCTTTGTAGTAACTCCCATCCAGATTGAGCGGCAACATCGGAAAGTATTTCCACCGATAGTCTTCGAAAACATGGTACATGAGGTTCATAAAAGGTGTCAGCATGCGCAATGTCAAAGACGATTTGAGGGTCGCACCTTTTGCATGGCGATTCAAGAGTTTGGGGTTCGCGGAGGGACGAGTTTCGGAGAAACGGCAGGAATGGCCAAAAAGAAGGCGGTGGCCTCTCGGAAGGAAGAAGGTCTTGGGAAAAGGTTAGCTGCCGTGTGTTGGCCGTCCCGAGCAAGACTTGATCGGTCTGAACATCGCTGGTTTCTTTTTGTGGAACGGTCAGTTGTTTCCTCCAAGATGTTCCATGCCATGGGACAGGAGTAGTTACATCGACCCTTAAAACAGTTTTATAAAGACCATTCTACAATACATGGACCGGATTGTTTGGGATCGACATTCGCTATACAATTCATGGCACGGTTTTAGGTTCTATGCACTCAAAGATCCACATCGAAAGCACAATGTGAATGGCACTTGCTTTGTTGGCAGAGCTTTGGGCGATGCTTTGATGAAAACAGGAGGCAAGACGTGTTTTGCTCCTGGACAAAACGAAAGGAGACTCTGACAGAGATGGGCCATCCTGTTGTTCAAGGGTGTCTTCCTAGCCAGCAAGAAAACAATAACAACGGACCCATACAGAAACAGATACCAAGGCAGGGAAGAGAAGCAAGAATCTGTACAGTGTAGACCGTTGACTTTGCCAGTTCGCGGCCCCCAATTTGTGTGGTTGAATAGCATTTCTTTAGGTATAATTAGCAGGGTTGTCAACAAGTCAACAAGTTCAGTGAATGCCAACTTGGCCACAATAGAAGATCAACACAGCACACCAGTAGCACATCCAAAGAACGGAAGTCAATCCCTAAGAACGTAGCAGCTAGCGAAACGAACAGACGGGACGCAGTCTGACGCAGTCCGCAGTGGCCAACCATGTCAGGCCTCCATGGCCAACCAGCGAAAGTGGCGGCTGCCATACGGAGTTCAGTGAAGGTCAATCATTGACGAAGCAACGATGCGCAAGAACAATATACCTATAGTTATCACATGTTATCACCAAATAGATATACAGAAACGGTTTCCAATAGATATGAATGGTCTACTGTTCTATCTATTTGGGTATATAGATCTTCCAACTATGCAAAGTCCATTTGACATCAAAACCAGTCCCCAAAAAAACGGCAGACATGGAGCTTCCCAGTTGGAAGGCTTCTACTTGCGTCAGCAAGGCCAGTGTGTCCTTTGAGAACATCTGCTTGGAGCTCCCCAGCGGCCAACGGATCCTGGAAGGCACCCGTGACTCACTGGACGCATCAGGCGGAGGATTGGAGGATTGGATGACGTTTTGAGGTTAAGAAACCATGGGATTTCAGCTGTGGAGTTTCTGGTGTTTGAGATAGTACATTTTAAAGTCTGCGTGTGCCATACTTGGTGACAAAGATCCCTAAGCTGGCTATTCTGAGGTTTCTTTTGGAGGACATTGTATATCACGGGTATTGCATCCCTGGTTCATGTTCTTCGTCGTTGCCACCTACGCCACGACTGTTGAAACACGGATCATGTTTTGCTGTTGAAGTGGAGATGCTGACAGGTGGCCACCGGTCACCGCTTGTGGCCACCTGTCAATGCTGGTGGGAATGAACTACGTATACTCACTGTCGACTTGTTTGTCCGAGCACGGTTGCACGGTTTCGATCTCTGAACAAATGCGGGGAGATTTGTGTGCAGCCACCAGCCATCAACAAGTTCATATTTGGATGTGGCTTAAAACTATATAGGGTATATAGAAGCCTCAGACGTTGTAAAGAGGAAAGGAGGATCAACACCTACTGTTTTTTGTGCTTTATGTTCTGAACTGCATGCATTCGGTGAAGCACAAGAATATGTTGAGCACTCCTTCTCATTTTGGAACAGCGATAAGCAAAGGACTGAATTTCCGAAGGGTAGACCTAATATCTAATTGCAGTCGTAGTTTATTTTGTCGTAGTTTGTTCTGGTCCTTGTGGCATTTGGCTTGTTCCGTCAGGTCGTTACAGTTTTCCATAGTGACGGCAAAAAGGATTCCCACGTATGTGCGGTCACTTCCATCGTCCCGTTTGATCCCTGAAACATCCAGCTCAGAGCTCTGAGCTCAAAAATCATGTCCATTCTTCAGCTGAAACAGCCTAATATCCATCCCTCCACGTGTCCACAAAACCGTGTGCCGGGCTCGGTACAGGCGTTTCCGGAGAGTTCAAAGCTGGACGGATGTGCCACTTGGACCAAGGTTCTCAGGATGGGTTATCAGTGATCAGGGTTCTGCCACTGGGCTTACCAGGGTTACCGTTTATCATGAATCCAAGAAACGCGGAAATCAGTGATTTGTGGCGGTTTGCAAAGACATTTGTGTATATGTGTGTGTGGTTTGTTTTCTGTGGAGAGGAATTCCACCAACTTGCGAGAGAGGGTTTGGTTTTCCATGTCAACCCTGGATAGCCAGTTTGCGGAGATTCATCTAAGCTAATGATGGTTCGGTTGCCACCAGACATGAGGTCTTTTTCGCACGATAATGAAGCTCGGACAGCTGGTACGGTTCAAGCTTTGCTCTCGCCAAGGCGTGAGAGAGGAGAAGAGAGATCCAACACTTTGTCGGTTCTCACGATGGAGTATGACCGAGAGGGCGATTGTTTTCCCGTCAATCAATACCAAAGCATTAGTGGCAAGTCTGGCATTGGCAGAAGAAGGCGCTCCATTGGAGAAACATAAGAAAGCAAGAGAGAGAGAGAGAGAGTGCAGTGGAACAACTCAAAGAAGCCTTTCAACAAGCCCGAGCGGATGGTTAAACAACTGCTGCATTACGTGAAATGTGCAAGAAGGAATTGGCAGGAGTTGATGACTTCTGGCTTTGCCGCACATTACCAAAAGTTCCTGTGGTGCCAGCTTCCTCAAAGGCTTTGGAGACTGAAGCGATCAAGTACCTCTTGAACAAGGGAGCCTACATACCGTACCAACGAATCTCAAATTGTCCAGTGAGCAGCACAGGAAATGAATCAGAAAGTGTTGTGGCTTCAAGATTTGAATCCCGACCACGCCTTCTTCCTCATATGAGGAAGATGGACCAAGACTCTTCACACAGAAGAGGCAAGAGAAAGTGGATGAGCTAATCAAGAAGAAGGTCTTCGACTATGCTGAATCTATGTGAGCCCGACATGCGATGGCGTTGAGGCGTACAAGGGGCTTTGGCATGCGAGTGAAAGAGGCAGTGCACGACTGACAGACACTGCCCAGCGCGCTCGTGGTGAAGCAATGTGGGACGCCGCATTGTGTACCTGCACCGTGACAAGTACCGTGACAATACCCTACTTCTCCGGCTGTATTAGGGATCCGACTCTCCACCTTGCCGTTCCTTCGAGTCAAGTGTCGTGCACTCGTGGATTTTCGCTTGAATGAACCTATCGAAGTGTGTGTTGCACTTGTCCATCTGAGTGACTCTCGATTAACTTCACAGCAGCTGGGGGCCTGGCTTCCGTGTGAAGTTCCAGGAAGTATGTTGGATGTATCCGATGTATCAGATACCCCTGGATTGGCCCCTGGAACTGGGGTTCCGTGTTTGTTTCTTTTTCCATAATATGTGTTATATTTTTTGGGGGGGGGCCAGTGTAATCTGCACATGGGTGAAATGTGTGTGTGTGTGTTTGTTTTTTAAGAACAAGTATCTTCCAGGAAGGGGTGTCGAGCAAAATCGTCCCTTCTCTAGAGGTGTTTCCGGGTGTCCTTTCACCACGCAACTCTCGTGGGCCGTGTTTGAAGACACCCATTTTGGAAGCTGAATGTCAGTGACATGAGGTGCCATCTTGGGCCCCTCGGGCGCTGGCAAGACCAGCTTGATGCGACTTGGTTCTTGGGATGGCCGGTGGAGTCTGTGACGGAAGGGAGTGGAGGGTGCGCTGCCTGCTACAGATCTCTTTGAAGACCCTTTTGTGACATAGTTGTCCATTTTGTGGTCCATGAATGAGGTTTGAATATGTTTGAACAATCGAAAATTATGTGTTTTCATGGACAAACCCCGGCTACGCCTGTCATGGCGTAGGTAGAAGCGAGTGAAGGTAGCCTGTGCTGTATCAAAGGCCATTGATGGCTGGTTTTTGCGAGATTCGATGATGCAGGTGTGTGTTGTTGACGTTTCTGTAAAGCAACTGCATTCAAGAGAATGCCAGGAACTTTCGGAAGTCAGAGATGCAGTTCGGTCAAGACATGGAAGGAATGTAGAGGCACACAATCGCAAGTTGAAGGTCAGCGTTCGTCGCGTATTTTTAATGCCTATATATATATAGGGATCCAAGTACCTTCTCAGAAGGCACTGCACTTGGACCCTCCAAACCTACATAATTAACAATTAACAGTGTCTCCAATCACCTTCTGACAAGGTGCTTGGATATCTATAGGGAATGCCTTTGCATTTGCACATGTTTGCACACGATGTTCCACACTTCTCCACGCTTCTCACATGTCAACCGAAAGTATATCAGAGACCCGAAGACCAGACGCCAGGTTAATCCCGTGGACCAAAGTGTTCGTATACAGACAGACCGGGACGGGACGAAAAGCTACTGCAGAGCCGGCACATGTGTTCTTCGTGCAGCACTTAAGTGTGCAGAGATCTTCAGCGAGGTTTTTCTGCGAAAACCATGAGGTGAGACCATGAGGGGGGAGGTGACGAGAACCGACAGAGCGGCAGTCTGTCTTTGTGTC
>CAXAMN010003191.1:0-38030 GCA_963970005.1 Durusdinium trenchii
TGCCACATACGAAAAAGCCTGCAGGAAAACTCTATCAATGTAGTAGACCGGGACTCGCAGGGCTTTGGCTTCGCCTTGCATTTGTCCCTTATGTTCAGCTGCGACTAGACAAGGGCTCACGACGACAGTAAAGCAATTTCCGTCTCGCAGGGTGTGCCAGATCGGGTCGACCAGCTTCTGTTGCGAGTTGCTGCAGAGAAAGTCCAACTCGCATCCGAAGGTGCTGCTGTCACCTATTTCGGGAAGTTGTTCCAGAACTGCACTTTCAAATTCCTGGAGACGATCGAATTCTTGAAGTTCAATAGTCAGTTGGGCTTCCTCTCCCGACAATGTGGTCAAGATCAAATTTATAACCATTGACCTTTCTTCGCTCCATTGCGAGCTAGACACTGAAATGTGATCAGCGAGCATGGCCTCAACTGACCCGCACTGTGTCCCCGTCTGAGCCTAAAGGGTCTGCAGCAGGCTGCAGTGGTTCCTTGGCTGCTGCTGCTAGTGGCTGTTCCTATTTACCAGCTTGGGGAGAGACAACTGCACGGGCAGCCATCTGGATGTTTTCTCCTAGTTTTGCCGTGCTAAGTCTTCTTCGAGACTCCCTAATTGCGTGTTGTTGGGTGTGCTGTCTACCCCGTACCGATAGATAGCAGATTCCTTCGGGGACAACTAGTGCCTGACACCCTTCGAAGGCGTTGGCTGCTACCTGTAGGCGGCATCTATCGGCCTCAGCGCCTCGGTAGGTAAGGCAGACTAGTTTGCTGCACCCGGCAAAGGCTCTGTGTCCAATGCTGAGAAGCTGCCGTGGAAGCGCTACTGTGGGCTTCAAACGCCTCAGCACGAATTTCGGTAAGGTGCCTTGGCAAGATTGCCTGTGTCAAGGCTCGGCAATGAGAGAATACTTGCATACTTAAAATGCTCACCTGTGTATGTGACAAGTCGATCACAGTCAATTGCTGACATTGCGCAGAGGCCTTGCGCCCAATAAACTCGGTTGAGCGTATGATGTCTATTCTTTGGATGCCGGCCGAATAAAAACACCCCGTTGGCAGACCTTTTGGGGGGGACGTTGCAGACAGCGCATCAATGATGGCTTTGGTCCCTGGGAGACCTATTTGCTTAAGCTTGCCGCATCCTTCAAACGCATAGGGGGAAATGGTAGCACCCCTGGCTAGTCGGCAGGAGCTTCCTGTGAGTACCCCTACCCGTTCGAGGGCACAACACTCTGCAAAGAGCCTGGCTCCTAGGGATAAGCACCCTGGCATCGCAACTGTGGTGAGCGCATAACATCCTTGGAATGCCGCATTCGCTATTGTGACTACAGCGCTCGGCAGTTTAACAATGATAAGGGTGTGACAATAGCGCCACACCTGTCGCTCTATAGTGTGATAGCCAACCTCGACTTGTACGCGCCGAAGTCTGGCAAGGGCAAAGAAAGCCTTAGCAGGGAGAATGCCTGATTCATTGGCAGGGACCCAAATGGCCTTGGGGTGGTCTTCATATTCGTCTCTGCGAATTTGCTCTTTGGAAAGCACCTGCCTGAAACTTTTGTGGATGACCAGTTGATAACCCTTGTTTTCCCAGAGCTCCTCATGGATGGGGTCACAGAGTGGGCTCAGGGTGTCTTCTGATATGAGCATTAGCTCACCGCTTGAGAGCTTTGGCCTCCAGGAAGCTCAACCTCGGGGAATGTGCATCCCGAGGGCCATCCTGGCGCAGCCGGGGGCGCTCCCCTTTCCATACCAAGTGAACGCAGACCCAACCAAGACAAGAGGATTAAACCAACCATAGGAATGACGTGGAGACCGAAACCATTCATTTCCCCCAAGAGAGAACAGATAACCCGTTCACCCCGAGGGGACGTGGAATACGGAACCCATTCATTTCATTCCAGGAAGGTCATTCCCCAAGTCAAGGAAGAGACCATCACAAGGTACCCCTGAGGGTTCCCGGACTCCTATCCCCATCAGTAAGGAGTAGTTCAACCTCAAAGGAGAGGTCAAACTAGGTCACCTTTTCAGTGACCCCGGTCCCCACAGAGCACAGCTCGGATCACCCGCAGATGACCCTCACTGTGGCCAGACTGTACATTGAGCCCACACTCAAAGGAGAGAGTGGACCGACCGGTGACCCAGTCGTTAGCGATCCTTACATCCCAGTGGGATGTACCTGTCTCGCGACAGGACCCTAACCCAGTTAGGGAGGAACCGACGGTCTTGTCCACCGTGAGCTTAGCTACCCATCGGTGAATGTTGACCGTTAGCCAACGGGTTGCCCCGTTGACCCCTCCTTCTGGTAAGTCTCTCCGCTCAGCAGCTTTAGCAGCCCTTGTGGCAGCTGGACTCGTCAGGGTTGGAACCCTTCGCTTGGCCTGGGCTGCATCATTATCACTCGCGGAGACAATCGTTTCTATGGGTGACGCTTCTTCAGTAGGTTCTTCAGAGGCCTCTGCAGCGTTCATCTCGGGGCCTACTGGCTCTTCTTCTGTGCTGCCAATCATGATAGGGGAGGTCGGGGATTCCGTTGCCTGACCTTGGCTAGCAGGTTCCGGCACTTCACTCGGAGGTGAAATCTCCTCACTCTCTGCTGAACTGGTCTCGGTGAGGCTAACTTCTGCACAGGCAGCACTTTCTTGTGTGTTTTGTGTGCACGTGGCGCTATCGACCCGTTCTGGTGTGGGCTGCCAGTAGCAGCCATTTTGCAGCAGACCTGGCCGAGGGGGAGGCGCAGGGGGGAGCCTGGCTGGTTCAGTTCGATTTTCCACCTCCACGCATCATAGAAATAGATTTTGTGGAGCGATTCAAACTGATAATCCTTGGCTTTGTTGGCAGCATCGCCAGCCTGTCCAGCGGCACAGCGTGGGCCACTGCCTACACAGAAGCGGTCACCCCCCTTGCAGGCCGCATGCAACAGTTTCCAGGCTTTTGGCTGGTGCCCATCAGGCAAGACATACCAATCTGGCTCTGTGCTTCGGTCAGCTGCATAGCCAAACAACAGGCCACTGTGATGTATCTTCCCGTGCACTGGGTGCTGCTCATCCAGTAGCGCCCGTTCTCCCTTAGTGAGGTGAGTTTGCGACGTGAGGATTAGCCTGAGTCGCCGGGAGAAGCCCTGGTGGTACTCGACAATACAGACAGGGAGCGATCCAGTCCAGAGTGGCTGTGGTTCCACTGCAGCGAGGAAATCAGCTGTGGATTCCGACACCCACTTCCATTTCACCAGGAAGTTGCCCTCCACGAAAACTTTGGATGTCTGTTGATCATTCGTGTACACTGTGCACACGCCATGGAGCAGGGCAGAGAGGACCTGCGACACCCCTGTAGTACCATGCATATTGACAGGACACACCGAGATCGTGAGGTCTGTGGCTCGACTGTACGCGACATTGGCTCGCGTGTAGCATTCGTGATCAAAGTCAATGCTTCGCGAGGTGCCGCTAAGGAAGTTAGACTGCCCGTGTAAAACGAGGCAGTGCTTGGCTGTTGCTCCCGCCACTTTAACTGCCGTCTCAGCATTGGCTCGTCGTCCAGATTGCTTGAAGAAACCTTGCAAATGTTGAGCACTGAGTGTCCTGGTAGTCAGGGCGAGAACACTTTCGGTTTCTCGGTCTGGTATGGGGAGCCACTGTTCGATTTGCCGGTATACGGTGCTTGCTGCTAGCGGTGGCGGAGCCGCCCTTGTTTCCGAGCACGAACCATCATGAACCCAGATCGAAACCCTGTCGCCAGGCAGGCCTCCGCAGGGATGGAGCCATTGCCTATCTGCCAGTTGCGATTCTTCACATTGCAGAGCATGGGGTAGTGGATCCCGATCAGGGGCTCATATACTTCTTGAGCTACCCTTGCGCTTGTTGGGAGCATGATACTCCATTGGTGCACCCCTGTCAGGCCAGAGCGTTCTTCTGCCGTGTTTGCCTGATGAAACTGGAACATATGACCAGGGCGCGTCAGAGCATATCCGAGGCCAGCAATCAAACCTTCAGGAGTGTCTAGCCGAATGCATCGTAGCTCTGGGTACGCTGCCTGTAGATTTGCTCCGGCAGGCAAAGTGCACGGACAGTCCTCACGGGAGTACCATCCAGACCCTAATGCTTTATTGCTGACTTCCTCGGCCGCTTGCGTGAGGTCTAGTAGCGAAGCTTCGCCACTTTCTTTAAGCAGGCTACACGCTACAGCTGGCAGTGCCTGTGGCATCAGCCATCTATTCTTCGCACGCAGCCCAATCAGGGCTTTAAGCAAAAGGGTTCTGTGCTCCCTCAGGTTGTCGGCTACTCCTCCTGGACTCTGACGGGGGTCACCAAGCAGAATACGGAAGAAAGGTTGTCGCGGGACTGCAGGGACAAAGGCAGACTTGAGGTCCATGTCTTGTTGGGCTTCTTCACTGATGAGGACATCAAGACTTTCCATATGTGCTCTAAGGGGTGAGTGCGTTTGCCCTTTTTGTTCCCAGATAAGGCCTGTGGTGGCAACAACTACTCTTGCGCCTGGTATGATGCCTGTGCAGTGGAACATAGCTTTATCATACTTCGTGTTGGCAGTATTGGCGATTGCTTCTTCTTTACCAACGGGTCTCACGAAAAGGGTCTGCTGGTCCTCGTCAAGGTCTAGAGCTCAGCAGTTTGGTGATGGCTCTCCCTGCTGGATTTTCTTTATGGGCAACGCCGAAACGAAGGTTTGTGGTGATTGCAGACCAGGCAAGCAGGAATGTGAGCGACCTGGTCTTGCCGGCCCCAAAGACGCCTGCAATGGCCAAGGAAGATCGGCCTGATTGCAGAGCTGAGACCATGGACAGGGCAATCGAGAGGATGTGGGCACTATCCGCGCCAGCTGCCGAACATAGTTGCCGACTGAAGCCTGTGGCTTGGGGACAATACCGCGGGGTATCGGCCGTCACCAACAGACCAAAGAGTGCGTGTAGGCTGTGCAACAGCTCTTCAGCTCCTTCAAACTGGTAGGAGACTGGGAGCGGGTAAGGGATGCCCAAGGCCGTCGGCTTGTGCTCGAGGGGCATTGTGGCCATTTGTAGTAAATGGTCAGCTGAGACAGTAGTTCCAACCTCAGCTAGACTGAGGAGAGGGAGCACGACAGTCTGGGCCTCTAGCTGTTGCAAGCTGGGCGGTAGTCCCCATTGTATCTGGGTGTTAACCACTATCTCATCACAAGTCGGCAAGGGAGCAAAGGTCTCAGGTGTAGGGATGAATGCCACAGTCCATGACTTCGGGCTGCTTTGTCGGACTGCTAACTCTTCCCTTGATTCTTGGGAGCCCTGTCTGGACTTCATTTTAGGTTGTGTGGCATATTCAAGGAGCACCATCAAAAGCGCATAGACCTGACTGTCTTCCCGAAGCACTAGTCGGTACACCCTTCCTACTTGGCTGCCAATGTGGATCTGCTCAGAGGGCAGCATAGCCAGGGACTCAAAGCTCTGGACTGGTTGGTCGGGGGAGACAAAGGCTGCTGCCCTTGAGTGCGAGGCGAAAGCGATCTTGTATTCGTGCACGCCCTGCAGGCCTTGGGCAACAGGCGTGACAGAAACCATGGAGACTTCACTGCTGATGATTGGACTGTACCACAACCTGCCTTCCAATTTTGCACCTTCCGCAAAGGTCAATTGGGGCAAGAAAAGTGCGAGGATAACAAAAACCTCCCGGAAGGGGATTGGCTTGAACAAGGCTCGCGTGACCTGCAGTGAGCCATTGTGCACATGCGTCAGGCTTACTGCCACCTACGCGAAAGTTGCGCAAGAGTATCGCTTGAGCTTCTGCCATGGACGAAATCCCCTGCTCTGGCACGCAGTTGCGCAGCAGGCGAAGAAGCTCAGCGTCCGGAAGGTGGATCTGGGGTACTAATTGCTCAATTGCAGTGCGCCAGTCCTGCTGGTTCATGACAGTTTCAAAACGAATCCAAGACGCAAGCCGGAGTGGTGCTGCCATTCTGTCCCGAATAGGGATGACTTCCGGGTGGCTAAGTTTGAGTTCAGAGAGAAGACACCTACCCTCTGGAAGCTTACAGTGCAACCAGTGCCAGTATCTATGTTTGTCGGGTCCCATCCATTTGTCCGCCTCCGCGACAATTGTGCAACGAAGGCGGTATGCTATGACATTTCTGTCGGTGGGGCTGGGGTGCCAATCACACAGCATGTCCTCTTCCGCATGAACTAAGTGAATGTCGCAGTGACCAGGGGATGCAAGTTCCATCAAAGCACCCATGACTCCCTTAGGCATTGCAACGGCACCCAAAGTGGCCGAGACGGGGCATTCTGGAAACAGCGCACACAGGGCTGTCACAATAGTGGCTCCTGTATAGCTGCCGGCACTAAATCCTTCTACGTGAAACTTGGTAGGGGCATAAAGCCCAGCTGCATTTGCGCTATTCCCAATGCGCGACAAGAATGACAGGCGCATGAGGATTCGTGCAGGCTGGAACGAGAGGAGCTTCCACCAAAGTCCACTTAAAAAGGCAGCGTGAACCACTCGGCGATGGGCTGGAAGTTGCCTGGAGGCCTCCAGGACCACTTGTGTCCGACGGTACAAGGTGGCTGCACGGCCGTATCCTAATACTTCCCAACTTTCGCAGGGGTTAGTGGTGTACGAGATTAGCGTCGCAAGCTCATGCAAACTTGCCGTGTGGCCTGCAGCAACCTCTGTGACCTGTCCACTATATCGATCAGCAGGTGCCAAAGAGGGGCCGTACACACACGTCCCATTTACTCGCGGGCGAGTGCAACGCAAGGTAGGAGTGGTTGGACTATCCAGGCTACCTCCACCTAGCCCACCGCAGTTAATCTGGATCCTGCTTGGTGGGGGTGGTTCGGGGGTGGCAAGCCAGAACCGATAGGATTGTGCCATGTGCCAAAGGATGGACTCCCAAAAGGGGACCCATGGATGCGTGTCGTACATAGAGGCCAACACGATTGGGGCAGCCGTTTCAACTGGTATCCTTCCTTGGGGGATTCGGTCGAAAGCCTGGCCTTGCAATTCATGAAATTGTCGTTGGTGTTCCGCGGGAAGGATACCTATGGCTTTTTGAAACATGGTGCGAAGGTCCTCCACCGGGACTTCATGCTCGACCGGAATGCCTAGTTGCTGCGCAATTTCTTGCCATAACACAAAAAAGGGCCGGAGTGGCCAGCTGTGGAGTGGCAGGAGAGCGGTCATCCTTCTGACGCGGCAGTCCGTCGGCTTGCCATGTCTCTGGCGGGCTGGACCCGGACTCACGGGAGTTCTGGTCGGCAGCGGCAGCCAAGAGGGAGCGTTCCAAAAAGTTTTGATCCGTTTCAGAGACCGTGCCTGCCGTTTCGACATCACTGTCGTCTTCTTTTCCCGCATTTGGAAAAAGTACTGTGGGAGGGACGACAATGGCATGCCACTGTAGCAGCAGGCAGCATCGAAACGCGCTATTGCCAGTAAGTGCACAGGGCCCTCCCGTGAAGCTACGCCCGCCTATTGGCTTCCATGCCTCATGGGACCACGCCGCAGGGTAATGCGGCATACCTAATAGCGCAATTGGTAGGGTTGAGGCGCGCTAAGCGACCTAGCTGGTCAGGAGCATCCAGCTTGGCTTTACCGAAGGCATGGAAGATGACTGGCCTCATCCGATCTGGTGCAATGCGACTGGCCTGGAAAAGGTGGTCCCCGGGGAGGGAGTAGGCCTTGCAGGGTCCTTCAAGATGCGGCAAAACAGACAAACATCCTTGCTCAAAAGTGGCTCGGGCCCAGCTAGTAAGCCAGGGCGTGCGCTCTTGGCCAGCTTTCGTGAGGGCACCTGGGTGGGCTCGCTTCGGCCACGTGATCGCTGCCAAAGTCTGGTGGTTGCTGCTGTCCCTTTGCCCCCACCAGGCATCGGCCAAAATTGATAGCACATATATGTACCATACAGCGCCCAGACAACGGCTAAGTCCAGTGAGTGTTCCATTGGTACCCCAATGAGCGGGGTGAACAAAGAGCCTCCTTGTGAGGCTTCGGTCGGACATTCCGGCGGAGCAGCCATCGCCAGGAGTTGTTGGCGGTAGTCTTCCAGCTCTTCCGCTAGGTCCTCTGCTGTCGACGTGGATTCAATCGGACTCGGACGGTTTGGGCTGCCGATAGAAATGACTAGGCCTGCATTGTATTCAAGATGTGCTTCTGTGAAAAGCAGCATTCCTGGCTTGCTTCTGGCAAGGTCCGGATCAGCCCGATACCCGATCAGGTCCGGCCACTTGAACTGATTCTCTGCTAAGGCAATGAGGTCCTGTACTTCGAAAAGGGTGACTGGAGCACAGTCATTGTCAATAAGCCCAAAATGTACTTTGGGGAACAGGAACCTGGCTGCTTCCAAAACAAACACCCCGGCCCAGTAGTAAGGGATTGCCCTCAAACCATTGGCATGAGTCGCCTGCGCCCACAAAATGTCGGTTCGCTCTTGCTGAGGTCCTACAAGGGCTCTTCTGGCCTCCCACCACTGGGCAAATGCAGGCCAATGTCCAACCTCCTCCGGCGCACGATTATCTACTATCATATACACCATGCCACATGAGTTCCCTATGCTGCAGCAAAAAACCTATAATGGCGGCTGTGTCAGGGCCGTGACCTTGTCGCTCTGCCGCTTCGTATCCCGGGTCTTTGTCAGCAGGTTGGGATCGGACATCGGCGATTTGACAAGCTCCACTATTAAGATCTAGACCCAGGTAAGACTGTACCGACGTTGGCGTGCGCAAAGCTTGATATGCTTGAGCCTTGGCCTGATGATCAGTGTCAGGACAACCATACAGAAATGCCTGCCTCTTTTGGTGAGTGATCCACCCTGGACTGGAATGTAAGAAGGGAACAGTACGGACATGTTCATCCTCCAATTCATTTGTGATGTCCAGGTTTCCCCCTGCCATGGCAACGTCTCCATCACTGTCACTTACCGCCCATGGGTCATCGACGTAGTGCGTCATGTGGACAGTGGACAGATGCGTTCAAGGCCCTAGGAGGAGGCCACCAACACGGGTTGGCTGCCCAGGTGAGCTGTGTTAGGAAGCTACCCCTATGATATGGCAAGCAAGGACCAACAACAACAACTACCACAACTCAAGGTGCCTTCCACACGGGTGGACTGCACTGGCGTGCTTAGGCTCCTGGAGTGAATGTGTCTGCTGAGAGCCAACGCGGCTGCAGGTGTGAAAAGATCTCTAGGTCGTCAAGAAACGCTTAACATGACAACATGCACCCTGAGTTGCCTAGTATATTGTCACTACCTGCTCATTAAAAAGGTGAGAAGGTTTGCTCCATTGTGCAAAACAGGGGAGCTGAGTTGGAGACAAATCCCTGGCCATTCCCATCATCAGCATACAATCAGTATACAATCAGCATACGTCTAAAATAGGAAAAACAAAGCATCCAGCAAGGCAGCCAATCAAAGCAGTTTGGCCCCTCCTGTACTTTAGTTATGCTGAGTTGTGCTGCAGGAATGGGTTGGGCAGAAACGACAGTCTTTAATTGGGCACCCCAAAAAAGTTGGTTAGTCTTGGCACCTTTCTTGTCAAATGTCGAAGTCATCAGAGTTAGGGTGCACGCTAGCCAGCAGGTATGCGCTGAAGAGAAGGCCATTGAGGTCTGCAAGTGGCAAGACCATGCGCTGCTGGACCGGCAGGGGCATCATCGGCAAGAGGTGTTCGACGTCTCTGAGGGATACTAGCATGGCCTGTACTCTATTATAGAGCGCAGTGTCGACTCGGTAGTGCTCTCGGGCTGTGAACCGTTGCCCCGCTTCGTCCGCTCCCTCATATGGATCGGGCGCAACCCGTCTGCGCGCCATTTGCCGAGGGGCCACTCCAGGGGGTCTCATCCAGGACCATGTTACCGGCGGCCAGCCGATCGGTGACCTCGAAAAGGCATCGACTTTGCTTTCCATGAGTGCTAACAGCGGCTGTTCATGGTACAGAATGTGATGGACAAGCCGCCATCGATAACCTTTGTTGGAGCCGTAGACACTAATGCCTCGATCATTGATTGCAATGCACTGCTGTGTGCAGACATTGATCCAGCGTTCTTGATACTGCACTCTCATCTTAGTGAGTGCAGGGGGGAAGTTGAAGCCATCCTGCCATCCAGGAACTACTGCCGCACATCTTGGATAATTTTCTGCCAGGGCAAAGAAGTGCAGAAAGTATACATTCATGAGGTTGTCCTGATGATGAAAATTCACCTGGATGTCAAGGACCCCATATTGAATGTCAGGTAGAGTCTCTTCAAACCGAACATAGGCAGACACGTCAACAAACCCGTCGATATCAAGGGATACCGGCTCAGGTGTGTTTCCTACTGCCCACGGGGGCACAGGAGGCATCATGAGTGCGAACCGCGGAGAGCAGAAAGTCAGGGCTAAGCGACGTGTCTGAGCCTCACGCGGCAGCGCTACGAGATCGCTGGTTATGGTGACTCAACATGACAGGCTTGTTTGAGAGGTCACAAAACTGTATCTGTGAGTTGACTCCCTCCCTTGATTTCTTTTTATTTGTTCACTGGGGAGGGCCAGGCAGACTTTGCCACCAGGGAGAGTCTGAGAATCGCAAAGACTGCCCCAAAAACAAAAAAAAGGAGCCCTTGAGCCACTACCAGTCCCAAGAGCACTGGAAATCATTGCGCTGGGCACTTTTTTGGGTGCGCGCCAGGCCTTGGCGGGGCTGTGCTTGAAGTTCAGCAAACGCTTGAAGGAGCGATCCCTGCCTCTGCGCTCTTCGCGGACTTGTCCAAAGCCTTTGAGCGAGTCAATGCCTTCTGGATCCTCCATATCCTTCACATACGACAGTGCGCCCCCTGGGTGCTCCAACTTGCAAAATATCTCCTGTTTGGCAGAAGGATTCGACACAAAGTTCAAGGGCGGCTTTTACCACCACGGGCAGTTCACTCAGGTGTTGATATGGGCAGATCAACCTCAGTATATTTTTTCTGTTTGGCTATGGATTCCATATTTGTAGCGCTGCGTCAGGTGCCGCGAGTCCTGCTGGTAGCAGGCTATTTAGATGACACAACAATTGTTGGGCAGCAAAGTGATCCGCAGTGGATTAACGAAGTTTTTTCTTTTATCGACTCATGGTCAACAGCTGGTGTCATTATGGATGCGCACACGTGTTGGCAAGTTGGTCTCTCCACAGAGCCCCTCCCCGAACAAGAATTGTTACGCTCTGAAGATGTTTCAAGGGCTTTTCTTCCCTGGCATGAGCAGGGCGAACCCACGGTCTCACGTGCTATCCAGCACATTCCCTCACATGCGCATTACTTTGTCCTTCGCCATGGCGAGCACTGTGCACTTTTCCGCACCAGTCAAATCCACGAGTGGGTACAACATGGTCATTACCTCTTGCTGCAACTAGCAGCTAGTCCATGTCTGTGTCGCTCCAAAACACAGCTTCTTACAAGTGATGCCTTTACCCTTGCTCAGTTATATCAAGTCGATCGGGCTGGGCTTGGTGGCCAGTGTATTGTCCCCTCGACTGTTAACTTGGGTCTCACTATTCATACGGGATGGTCATGTGGTATACAAGCTGACCAAATGGAATACCGTCCCCTGGTGCGCACTATACCATCTCTGCTCTCCAAGCAATTGGTAAAGTTTCGCGCGAGAATTGCTGCTGGAGTGAAAGGCAACTTAAGCATTCATGCTAAAATCATATATTTCAATGCATTCTCGCTCAGCTTGTTCTATTATGTACAGACGCATCGATACTTCCCTAAACAAGTCCTGACACCGCTATATCGGACACTGGCGGACTTTCTCCTCAAACGCTATTGGTTTCCGCAACACAAACTCGTTGGCCTCTGTCGATGGTTACGGCTGGGACCACTTTTAGACCCCTCCATCATGCATGCAGTGTCAATGTTCGGTTGCTGCCTCCGGCAAGAACGTGGTACGCTCCCGGCCTTTGTTCGAGACAGAGATGAATCCTATAGACGACAGGTTGACAATTGTTGCTCCTCCTTGATCAGCCCCGAGACTTTCCGCGCAATATCAGGCGCTTTCTAGATAAATTTAAGCAGATGGCAATTGAGCGCCAAGTTGATGCGCCAGTATCACACCTCTCTTCGAGGATTTCCCGCAATGGGTGGACTTATGGGCCCTCCTTTGAGTTTTTAGAGTGGCTTGCGCAAACGCCAGTGTCGCATGTGGGGGCCGTCCCTCGCTTTGCTGTCCCACGGTGGGCGCTAGGAGAAGATGCAGATCTATGGCTTGCCCTTAGAGGCCGTATTAGTCGCACTTCCCAATGTGTGTGGTGTGGACGCAATGCCAGGAATTACCCCGCTGGGCCTACCCGTGGAGCGTTATGTTACACTTGTACAGGGCAGCATCCGAGTCTCCCCTCCCCGCTGTCAGAAGATGTCCAAAACCTGTTAAAAATACATGGCATTGTGAGAAGTGATGACATGGCCAGCCCAAGTACCCTTCTCACTCCAATCGCAACCAAGCTGTACTCCTCAGCTGGTCCACTAGCTCATTCAGCCCCATCCCCTGTGTCCTCTGCGGACTCGCGTGGTCGAGTGGAAGGCCTTGGCTTCAAGAATGCCTGACTCGGAGACCGGGACTCGAATCGCCTTCCGGCAGTCTTCATAATCAAGCCCCTGCAGAGGCTTGTTGTTCTCCAAACACCGAAAGCATTCGTGCACAATCAGGCAGAAATGATTGGTATTCCAGAGTTCCTGCACAGGGTCTTGAAGCGCCACCTGAGCACAACCTGCACACACAGCGCCTCCACTCGCGCAAAAAAATAATCTTGAAGCGCCACCTGAGTATCCGCATTGAGTAAGGTGAGTTCACACCCAAACGTTTCGATGGGACTAATGCACGGCAGATGCTATCGATCATTGGCTTTCATATTGTCCAGTTGTCCACGGTGCTTGGCTGCTCCTCTGGAAAGGAAGCTCCCCACCTCTTGATTGGCGGAGTACTCCGAACCGTCGCGCCGGGGTTGCACTGTGTCATTTATTATTTCATGCACGGCTAATGGTCACAGAATATGGGGGACTACGGCCAAACATTGAACGTCTGAAACTCCCCAGCCAACGACATGTCATCGACTTGTGGCAGCGTGTCGACCAATCCTTACCGGCCACACTCCTGCAATGGTTCCGAACCCCGCCAATTCATCAAGATTTGCCATGTACAAATACCTCCTATGTTCGTGTTCAAAGATTCCCTCAAACACAAATCGACTCAGCACTGCTTCGCGATAAAGGGCTGTGCACGCAAAAATGAGGTAATTGCCACTTTTGGATCAGCTGATGTGCGATTACGCCTCCTTCTGACACAGTATGGACGGCTCCCCTTCCCAGCGGCTACTGCGGCTCTGCTTCCGTACACTTGTCACTGCGGGGCTGTTCATATGAAGTTACAAGCCACCGATGATGTCTCGAGCGATGCCATTCTTTTTATTGGCGAAGCCTCAGACTGGCAAGGGTGTCTAGTACAATTCGACGGCTCAGCTCACAAGCGCACCCAGACAGGCGGAGCTGGCATCTGCCTGTTACACATTACTCAAGAAGTCACTTCCCTTGTACGATGGAAGTCTATTCCTCTTGCACCATGTGCAGACAATGTTATAGCAGAGGCCAAGCCTGCTTAGCAGCGGTTCAGCTTGCCATTGAATATCATAAGCAATGCCTTGCTCGTGGTATACCGCAAAAGGGAATCGTCATCCAGGGTGATATTCTCCCTCTCCTTAACTATCTGCAAGGTAAAGGGCGAGTAAAACGGCCGGAGGTTGTTAGCATACTTGAAGACTGTCAAAGTCTCCTGGCATGTGCCCCATTCATCTTTAGACTTGTGTACCTGCCTCGTGAATGCAACAAGCTTGCTGATTACTTTGCAACACAGGCGAGCGCGAAGGCAAAGGAGCATGCAGACCAGCCACTGGAGAGTGCGGTTCACCGTGCACCACCACCGCATCATCTTGCACAGAAGCTGGGCTTTGTTATTGAGAGTGGCCCTCTGCAGCCAACACCCGCCTTTGTCCTCACTGAATGTCCGGCTACAGCTTCAGAAGGCCAGCAGAAATCATCTCGCAACTGAAGTCTCATGTACAAGCAGTGCAAGATTACATCCTACAAAGCGCTGCGAAGGCAAGCTAACCATAGGTTACAAGCCGTCCTCAGATGGACTTGGTAGGTATTATACAGTCGGGCCTGCCGCACAACAACTCCCGCGCCAAGTCCGTCTTCTCCTATTCGGTCGCAACCACTGCGAAATTGACATTAGTGGTGCCCATTACGAGCTTGCGAGGCGGTGTTGCGCCCAGGCCGGAATTCATGGGTCGCTGCTCCCTATCCAAAACATCAGGGATTGGCTAAGGGCCGCATTAATGCCACCTAACCAGCAGGCAGCCTCAGATGATGTCGAGGGTCTCATCAAAAAGTGGCCACTGGTTGTGATCAACAGCGACACTCCGCGAGAGGCACTCACGTTTCTATCGCGGCAAATGCCTTACCTACCACACCACCGACCACCTGATTATACGGTTTGCCCATGAGCTCCATGCTGCTAGCAGATGCGTGATCGACAATCCACCAGCATGGTGTCCTGCTCGGGAGCGTGATCGAAGTTGGGCGGCCCCGTTCCGCTTCTTTGAAACTCTAGAACAACATGTCACCTGGGCTGCTTGCAGTTTTCTACAACCGTTGGTTGGCTTTCACTCGGCCATTTGGCTGCATGATGGATTCTGGGCGGCTCCGTGCCCCTTAGAGGAGCAGATCAGAGCCCTACACTGACCGCTATGGCTTCTCTTCGCACGACCCTCCCCTCTTCCGTTGTGAGTTGCTACAGCAAAAGTACGATGCTCTTCAGTACGAGCTTGCTGCCCTGCATGCTTCCCCACCGAAGCGGCGCAAAGTGCAAGGCAATTCTCTCGTAAAACATCCGCTTCCGCCTAAAACAGCGTTTCGCTTAAAACGCTTGTACCAAGCTGACAATGTTCATGCTCAACAAGCGCTAGAAGAACGACTTGCAAAACGAGCCAGAGCAAGCAACGCTGCCAAAAGCCAGCGCCTGGCACAGCTTAAAGCACCCTGCCATCATGGCTAACGACTAGCTATAGCTGCAGGCGCCCCTCTTGTCCTATTTAAAGGGAAATGTTGTCCACCTTGGCCTTTTGTCGCCACCTACTTCTATGCCTAGTAGCTGCCCCTTTGGCTCGAGCCATGACATTGGTAGGAATGATTCCCTCTGTCAGCGTAGGGAGCTGCAGCACTCATGGCTCGCATGACTGATCAGACAGGGCATATGCCTTTTCCAATACAGCGCCCTCAGCCGGCTTGGGCCCAGGTCTTGGACGCTGCCCCTAACGGAGGCGGACTGAACATGTCAGCTCAACTTCAAGAGATCACCTCGCGCCGCCATCGCCTAAATCTCATTCGGTGCACTTCGGTTCCATGCTCAGCACTGTCACCTTCGCGTAGCTGGCCTGTTACCGGCAAGGAACAAGATGTTGGGATGCTACCGGGTGATTGACCCACCGTGTTATCGCTTAGCACGTGCCCAAACTTCTTCAACAAGCATCGGCTCGGCTGCAAGATAACACAACTGTCTATCCCCTGGCGACAGGTGATGAAGACGCCTTCCTATCGTTAAGTGGTATTCTCTTTGTGGGCCGCACGGCCGATCAACGTTATGTGTTACACGAACACTTAGTAGACCTTGGACTAGCAGGGCCGCCTGCTCCAATCCTGAATTGGGCTGGGCATCTCCAAGACGGACCACGGAACACACATATTCTCCCCTTTCGTTCGCTGACTGTGCTCCCGGATGAGCTGCTTGCTATCCCAGTGCCGTCTACCAGTTGGGCCTTTGTGGTCGCGCCAGTCATGTCCCTTGGAGAGTGGGAAAGTTATCGTCAAAGATGTACATCTACTGTTTTTATTATGCCCACTGAAAGCAAACTGGATTGCTTCTGCCTTGTGCTCAAGGTGCGTGTCAGGAAATTCCTGGCAATCATAGGTGCTTGTTGGCCACTGGAAAGCTTTCTGGCCAGCTACCTGTGCAGGCTGCAGTCTGGACTTTCACGGCCACCGCATCCACAGCTGATGCAACCAGCAATGCAGCAAGTGGGCTGCCACAGGTGCGACCACGGCTTGGCGAAATCCCATCGTTTCTTGCTGCAGAGAGAAATCCCGAGCAATGTCGCTCCCTGTGTTCGTGAGCACCTTGAGTGGCAACATGAGGATGGCCACTCAATCCAGATATTCAACTTCCACTCGCTCGAGCACCTCGCGCTGCAAGCTGCACCTCCGGCAAAGCGCAGAGCGGCTAATCACATTTCACCGCAGCCGGCCTGCTCGCAAGCCCTACCACAGCCCCCTGTTTTCGGCATCTTCCAGGAAGAACCAACGCGTCAATGCGGGGTGTATGCATCACAAGCTGCGCGGCAAGGTAGGGATGTGCGACCGCTCCCATATGCAGGAGCAGGAGGCGTCGTCCCACCAGCTCCCCTTTCCAAGCCTTCTTCAAGAGGCAATTCGTAGGGTGACAGCAATCAAGCAAGAGGCTTACGTACTGCTGCACATTATCCAGAACAACCCGCTAACTGGCAACCGACATGCCCACCAAAGTGGAGCAAGGGCATGTCATACCATCTGCGCAGAAATGTAAACTCTTGAAGATGCCTTAGGACAAATCCCGTAAGGGAGACAAGCTCCCTGCCTTGTGACAATGCGCAGTGTGGTACTCAGAAAAGAAAGAAGTGCTGTGTAATGTCGTCAGGAGCAGTATTCCCGCTTGTCCCCCTTGCGAACAAAGGTTTTGGCGCGTTTGGATTGTAGCTGCCTTTTGGATGCTTCCAGCTAACCTCCTTGACATGTCGACAACTACACTTTCCTTCATGTGTTACCGAACTGTGTCCTTTGTCTTTGTTGTCTTTGTTGTCTTTGTTGTCAGGTTGTGCACTTTGCAGACCATTGGCTCGAAAGTCATAGACAATCTCAGTGTGACATAGACAGAAACGCAAAGAAATCCGATTGATATGACGTTGCCTGTGTTAATCGGGCCGAACCGATGTGAACTTATTTACAACCATGATAAACAGCCGCTGCTTGAGCTGTCCCTCCGGGTCTGCTTCCCGGTCAGAGAGCTCCTCAGTATGCTCAGTCAGCTCGCCCCGCCTGCGCACACGCAGGCAAGTAATCTGCAACGCACAGTGGCCAAAGGCCCTCCTAGTGGCGCTGAACGTAAGGACCAGGGTGTCCCCAGCACAGGCAGCCGCCTGCGAAACAAATCTATCTGCCTCAAGGCAGCAGTTCATCCGATTGGCAACCCCCGTATAACCCCTGGGAGCAAAGCTTACAGACGGATTGGGAGCCCTACCCAGTCACCGCAGGGATTGGCAAGGGGAATGGGCGCATAGCAACTCTCAGGTAGAAGAGCAGGCGCAGCTCCTATGGGCTTTGTCTGACCAATCTGTCACAAGATCTCGCAAGTCACCTCCCGTCCAGCCCAAGCCGTCTGTCCCAGTCAAGAAGCGGACTGATCGAGAAGTGCGGTTTGCCTTGTCCCCTGACAAAGGGCCTGTTGCGCATCCAAAAAAGTGTCCAGTTCAGTAAGGTCTTAAGGTCTATCTGTTGGGGCAGGCTCAAGGCGAAGCCCCTCCCTTATAGTTTGATTTCTCGCTTGGGCCACACAGGCAGCAAGGTCTGTCAGGCCTCATTAACAGATCTCAACTAGAAGAAGGAAAAAAGAAAAAGAAACAGAGGAAAAAATACAAGGATGATGCCCCTCAAACAGGTATCTCAAGGGAAATGACCGTACTCATTGTCCTCTCAGCGCTGCCACAAGAGGCTCAGATACACGTGTTAGAGCTTGGTAGTTGTCTTGCACGGTTAGCAGCTATGCTGCCTCCAGTGCCGCCGTGGGCAGTTGGAAACACGCCAGAGCCGGTATCCCTTGATATCGACGGCTTCATTGATGTGGTTGCGTATGTTCGGTTGGAAGAAGACCTCTCGGACATTCAGTATGGGGTTCTCGACATTCAGGTCAACTTTCATCATGAAGGTAGCCTCATGAACGTGTACCTATTGCACTTCTTTGCCCTTGCTGAAAACATGGGAGATGTGCGGCAGTAGTCCCAGGCTGGAAGGATGGATTTACCTTCCCTCCTGCACTCACCAAACTGAGAGTAAAGTATCGAGAGCGTTGGATCAATGTCTGCACACAGCAGTGTGTCGCAATTAATGATAGAGGCGTTAGCGTCTATGGCTCCAACAAAGGGTACCGGTGGCGCCTGGTCCATCATATCCTCTACCACGAACAACCACTGTTGGCGCTTGTTGAAACAAACGTCAACGCTTTCTCACGATCGCCAATCGGTCACCCTCCGGTCACATGGTCTTGGATGCGACCACCGGGATTAGCCCCTCGACAAATGGCCAGAAGACGCGAGGAGCAGGCACCCTTCCAAGACCCCTTGCAGGGTGGTGAAGAACATGCTGGACAACGTTTCACTGCTAGGGAGCATTATCGAGTGGATACTGCGCTGTATAATCGGGTACAGGCCATGCTTACATCGCTCCGAGACGTAGACCGCCTCTTGCCAATGATGCCCATGCCGGTCCAACAGCGTATGGTACTACCGCTTACCACTGTGCATGCAGATCTCAATGGCATCCTTTTCACTGCCTACTTACTCGCTAGTGTGCACCCAAACTCTGATGACTTTGACATAGGATAAGGGCCATGCCAAGAGTGGAGCATCACCCGGTAAACACACCCACGTGGGTTTAGGCCGACCACCCAACGGTTGAGAGGTCAACGGCGTTGCACTTTTGAGAGGGCAGGGTGTAGTGGGGGCTCTTGCCACAGTGAGTTATTTGAGCGAATGTGAGCTTTCTTTTTCTTCCTTGGTTTCTTGTTGTTAGTGGACACAGATATCCCCAACTGCAAAACAGCCCTCGCCTGATTGCCGTATGCAGTCATGCTGCTTCAGCGTAGGCATGCTGATTAGTAGCTTACCTAGCCTAGCGGACTACTGACTGATAGACCTCGGGGCAAGTTTTCCGCACATGTATCTCCACAAAGTGATACGCAGAAAATAGTCACAGATTGCACAGATAGCGCACCATATTGCACATCTGCAGACGCGTTGGCTCCCAGCAGCCGCAGTCACTTCTCCAGGAGCCTGTGCACGTCAGTGCATTCCACCCGTGTGGAAGGCACCTCGAGTAGTGGTTCTCTCAGTGTTTGGCCGTTTGTTGCCGTTTCACTGTGGTAGTTTTCTAACTTGTCTTGCCTGGGCAGCCAACCCGTGTTGGTGGCCTCTGTCGTGACGTCTAAAGCACCTGTGTCCGCTGTCCTCATGTCCTATTATGTGGATGACCCATGGGCAGTAAGTGACAATGATGCAGATGTCGACATGGCAGGGGGTGATTTGGATATCATGGATGTGTCGGAAGATGAGCCGGTCCGTACTGCTCCCTACCTACACTCTAGCCCAGGATGGATTACTGAGCAAAAGAAGCAAGCCTTTCTGTATGGTTGCCCCCAAACGGACCACCAAGCCAAGGCTCAGGCATATCAGGCTCTTCGCACACCAACCGAAGTGCAGTCTTTCCTAGGCCTCGACGCTGACATGGGTCCCTGTCAAATTGCTGATGTCAGATCACAGCCTGCTGACAAAGATGCAGGATACCAAGCGACTGAGCGACAAGGTCAGGGCCCTGATATGACAGCCGTGGTGGCAACCCTACTCAAGCATAAGGAGCTCATTGAGTCATGTGGCATGGTATATCTAATAGTGGACAACCGTACCCCGGAGGAGGTAGATCATTGGCCTGCATTTGCCCAGTGGTGGGAGGCCCGACGGACCCTAGTCGGGCCCCAGCAAGAACGGACGGATGTTGTGTGGGTGCAGGCAACTCATGCTAATGGCTTGCGCGCAGTC
The DNA here is from genome assembly GCA_963970005.1 of Durusdinium trenchii. Classification (NCBI taxonomy): domain Eukaryota; class Dinophyceae; order Suessiales; family Symbiodiniaceae; genus Durusdinium; species Durusdinium trenchii. The sequence continues at coordinate 19,873 of CAXAMN010003191.1, forward strand.
CCTTACTGTTGGGCTGGGGTTTTTGTATTGGAAGCAGCCAGGTTTCTTTACCCGAAGGTGCATTTTGGGCTTGTCGATAATGACTGTGTTCCTGTTACACTGTTTGAGGTGAAGGACCTCATTGCCTTAGCAGAGAGCCAGTTTCGTTGGCCTGACTTGGTAGGGCATCGTGCCGACCCTGACCTAGCTAGCAGTAAAGTAGGGATGCTACTTTTCACAGAAGCGCATCTCGAATATAATGCCGGCTTAGTCATCTCCATTGGTAGCACAAACCGCCCCAGTCCGGTTGATGCAGCCGCCGCGGCAGAGAACCTAGCCGAAGAGCTCGAGGATTACCGCCAACAGCTCCTGGCCATGGCGGCCCCTCCTGAATGTCCAACTGATGCCTCACAAGGTGGCTCCCTTTTCACACCGCTCATTGGGGTCCCATGGAAAACTCGCTCGACCTTGCAGTTGTTTGGGCACTGTATGGCACATATATGTGCTATCAATTCTGGCCAATGCCAGGTAGTGGGCAAGGGGGTTGCAGTGATCAACAGGAACCAGCGGCCGTCAAGTGGCCTAAACGAGCTCATCCTGGAGCCCTCACCAAAGCAGGACAAGAACGCGCATGATGGCTCACTAGCTGGGCCCGAGCCACCTTTGAACAAGGCTGTCTGTCAGTGTTGCCTCACCTGGAAGGACCATGCAAAGCAATTTCCCTTCCTGGAGAGCATCTTTTTCAGGCGAGTCGAATAGCACCAAACCGTATGCGGCCGATCATCTTCCATGCCTTTGGCAAAGCAAAACTAGATGCACCTGCCCAGTTGGCTCGACTTGCACGCCAAGGGTGGGAAACCCTTCCTATTGCGATCTTAGGTATGCCGCATTATCCCGCGGCGTGGTCCCTGGAGGCGTGGAGGCCGATCGGCGGGTGTTGCTTTACAGGAGGAGTGAGTGCACTCACCGGGAATAGCGCGTTCCGTTTTTGTCTCTTGATGCAATGGCACACCATTGCCGTTCCAGCGACGGCACTCTTCCAAGATGCGAGAAAAGAAGAGGACACTGACCTTGAATCAGCGCGCACCGTGTCGGAGACAGATCAGGATTTCCTTGAACGCTCGCTCTTGACAGCCGCCACTGACCAGAACTCCCGTGAGTCCGGGTCTAGTCTGCCACAGGGTTTGTTGACTGAGGAACAGGCGGGTCTGAGAAATAGCCATCGTCCCAGCCATCCGCAGCAGACTACCCCGCCCCTTTTCGTATCATGGCAAAAAATTGCAAAGCAACTAGACATTCCGGTAGACAATGAAGCCCATACTGAGGACCTTCGAGCTATGTTCCAAACAGCCATAGGAATTCCGGACAGAGCACCAACGAAACTTTCATCGGTTACATGGCATAGCTTTCAGCCAACTCCCCCAGGGAAGGGTACCGGTTGAGACGGCTGCCCCAATAGTTCTGGCCTCAATGTATGAGACACATCCTTGGGTCCCATATTGGGAATCCATGCTCTGGCACATGGCACAGTCCTATCGCTTCTGGCTTGCTGCCCCCGAATCGCCCCCACCTAGCAGGATCCAGATTAACTGTGGTGGCCTTGGTGGAGGTACCCTAGATAGCCCAACCACTCCCGCATTTCACTGTACACACCCACGACTAAACGGAACGTGTATTTATGGCACCTCTCTGACACCTGCAGACCGATACAGTGGACAGGTCACTGAAGTAGCTGCAGGTCACACGACAAGTCTGCATGAGCTAGCGATGCTAACTAATGTCACACACTACTGACCCCTGTGAGTGCTGGGAAGAACTAGGCTATGGTCGCACAGCCACCCTGTATCGCAGAACTCAAGTTGTCCTGGAAGCCTCCAGGCAGCTGCCTGCACATCGCCGAGTACCACATGCTGCCTTTCTGAGCGGACTGTGGTGGAAGCTATTGTCACTTCAGCCTGCGCGCATCCTTATGTGTCTGCCTTTTTTGTCACGTATAGGCAATAGCACGAACACAGCTGGGCTTTATGCCCCTGCTGAGTTTCATGCAGAAGGGGTTTAGTGCCGGCAGTTACATTGGAGCTACTATCGTACTAGCTCTCTGCGCGTTATTTCCGGGGCGCCCTGTCTCGGCCACACTGGGCGCGATTGCTATGCCAAAAGGAGTAATGGGAGCACTGATGGAGATTGCATCTCCCGGCCAATATGATATCCATCTTGTTCATGCTGAAGAAGATGTACTTTGCAACTGGCACCCTAGTCCTACAGATCGAAACGTGATCTCGTATCGCCTCCGGTACACGCTAGTTGCTGAGTCTGATAAATGGATGGGCCCGGAAACATAAATATTGGCACTGGTTGCACTGCAGTCTTCCGCATGGTCGGTGTCTCCTTTCTGAGCTCAAGCTCAGTCATCCGGAAGTCATCCCTCTTCGTGACAGAATGGCAGCACCACTGCGACTCGCGTCCTGGACCCGCTTCGAAACAGTTATGAACCAACAGGATTGGCTAACTGCAATCGAGCTACTAGTACCCCAGATCCATCTCCCTGACACTCAGCTGCTTCAACTCTTACGCAGGTGTGTGCCTGAGCAAGGGATCTCGTCGATGGCAGAGGCCCAAGCACTACTCTTGCGCAACTTTCGGGTAGGTGGCAGCCAGCCGAACGCATGTGCACAATGGCTCACAGAAGTCACGCGAGCTCTTTTTCGGCCAATTCCTTTCAGAGAAGTTTTTGTTATTCTAGCTCTCTTCCTACCCCAGTTGACATTTGCAGATGGTGCCAAATTAGATGGCAAGCTGTGGTATAGTCCAGCCATCAGCAAGGACGTGTCAACGATTCATGTCACGCCATTAGCTCAAGGCTTGCAGGGCATGCGTGAATATAAAACTGCCTTCGCTGCACACTCAAGAGCCGCGGCCTTCGTTTCTCTTGACCAACCAATGTACAATTTTGAGTCCCTAGCCACGCTGCCTTCGGATCAAATTCACATCGGCAGTCAGGTTGGGAGAGTCTACCGGCTAGTGCTCCGCGAAGACCGTCGAGTTTATGCACTCCTGATGGTTCTCCTTGAGTTTGTCACCCAACCTAAGAAGCGGTCCAAGCAAGGTTCCTTTGAATCGAAGGAAGAGCTAGCGGTTCGACAGAGTAGCCCAAAGTCATGGACAGTAGCTTTCATCCCAGCACCGACGAAGTCAGAGGTAGGGGTCACTGTAGAGATACAATGGGGACTCCCGCCCAGTTTACAGCAACTAGACACCCGGACGGTGGGGTTCCCCATTCTCAGTCTGCCTGAAGTTGGGACTACTGTCTCCGCTGATCACTTGCTACAAATGGCCACGATGCCCCTAGAGCATAAACCCACGGCCCTGGGCATCCCCTACTCGTTGCCGGTCTCCTATCAATTTGACGGAGCTGAGGAACTGCTGCATAGTCTACATGCCCTTTTCGGACTGCTAGCGACGGCCAATACCCCGCGGTATTGTCCCCAGGCTACTGGCTTTGGACAGCAGTTGTGCGCTGCAGCTGGCGCGGACAGTGCTCACATTCTCTCTATTGCGCTATCCATTGTCTCAGCTTTGCAGTCTGGCCGATCCACGCTGGCCATTGCTGGAGTCTTTGGTGCTGGCAAGACAAGGTCGCTTACATTCTTGCTTGCCTGGCTCACAATCACCACCAACTTGCGGTTTGGTGTTGCCCATAAAGAAAACCCTGCTGGAAGGGCTATCACCAAGCTTCTGAGCTCGCTGGATCTGGATGAAGACCAACAAACGCTTTTCATTCGGCCGGTCGGTAGGGAAGAAGGAGTTGCCAACACAGCCAGTACGAAGTACGATTAAGTCATGCTCCACTGCACAGGCATTATACCAGGGGCTAGGGTTGTTGTTACCACTACTGGACTCATCTGGGAACAAAAAGGGCACGCACATGGAAAGTCTGGATGTGCTCATTAGCGAAGAGGCCCAACAGGACATGGACCTCAAGTCGGCCTTTGTCCCTGCAGTCCCGCGACAACCCTTCTTTCGAATTCTGCTTGGTGACCCTCGGCAAAGTCCCGGAGGAGTAGCTGACAACCTGCGAGAACACAGAACCCTTCTGCTCAAGGCCCCGATTGGATTGCGCGCGATGAATAGATGGCTAATGCCACAAGAATTACCAGTAGTAGCCTGTAGCCTGCGTCAGCAGCAAGGCACTGGGCTCTCGATGGTCCTCCGGTGAGGACTGTCCTAGCGCCCTGCCTGCTGGAGCCAACTTGCAGGCAGCATATCCTGAGCTTCGCCGAGTCCAGCTAGACACCCCTGAAGGACTGATTGCTGGCCTAGGGTATGCCTTGACTCGCCCGAGTCACACGTTTCAATTCCATCAGGCCAATACGGCCGAAGAGCGCTCAGGGCTAGCAGGGATACACCAATGGAGTATTATGCTCCCGACTAGCGCAAGGGTAGCTCAAGAGGTTTACGAGCCCCTAATTGGGATCCATTATCCAATGCTCTGCAACGTACAAAATCACAGCTGGCAAATTGGCACTGGATCTATTCGCGCAGAGGAACGGCTGGCTACAGGTTTTCGCTTTGTCAACTGGGTCCATGATGTCTCGAATCCAGAGACAAGAGCGGTTCCGCCGCCGGACGCAACAAACGCCGCCTATCGGCAGATAGAAAGATGGCTCCCCATGTCAGACAGAGAATCCGACAGTATTCTCGTCCTGACTACCAGGACACTCAGTGCACAACATCTGCAAGGCTTCTTCCAGCAGTCGGGCGGGGAGCCAATGCAGAGACAGCTGTCAAAGTTGCGGGTGCAACGGCCAAGCACTGCATAGTGCTGCACGGTAAATCCAACTTTCTCAGTGGCACCTCGCGTAGCACTGACTTTGATCATGAATGCCAACGTTGCGTATAGTCGAGCCACAGACCTGACGGTGTCTGCTTGTCCTGTCAACATGAATGGCACCACAGGAGTGTCACAAGTTCTCTCGGCCTTGCTCCATGGTGTCTGCACGCTGTACACTGATGACCAGCAAACTGTCAAGGTTCGAGTGAAAGGTGAATTTTCCGTCAGTCGTAAGCTGGTTTCCGAACCTTGCAGCTACCGAACCCCAGCCACTATGGACTGGATCGCTCCCGGTGTGTCTGGTTGAGTACCACCAAGGTCATTCCAGACGACTCCGTTTGGTATTAACCTCGCAGTCCCTGCTCACCAATGGGGAAAAGTCGCTTCTAGATGCACAGCACCCTGTACACGGTAAGGTACACAACAGTGGCCTGCTGTTTGGCTATGCAGCGGACCGTTGCACAGAACCAGATTGGTTAGTCCTTCCCGATGGGCACCAACCAAACGCCTGGAAGCTCCTGCATGCCGCCCGAAAAGGGGGCAATCGTTTCTGCGTGGGCAGTGGCCTCCGATATGCCCCAGGGCAAGCTGACGATACCGCCAACAAAGCCAAGGAATATCAGTTTGAATCACTCCACAAAATCTACTTCTATGATGCTTGGAGGTGGAAAATTGAGCTAAATCAGCCGGAATCCCCCCTCCACCTCCCCCCACGACCAGGCCTGCTGCAAAATGGTTGTTACTGGCGCCAACCAACATTTCACCCGGCGAATGCCGCCCAGTTGCACAACACGCAGCCAAGTGCTGCCCTGGCGGAAATCAGTCTCACTGATACCAGCCCGGATGAGAGTGACGAAAGTGTGCCCCCAAGTGAGGCACCCGAGCCTACTAGCCAAGGCCAAGCAACGGAACCCCCTGCTTCCCCTATCACCATTGGCAGCACGGATGAAGAGAATGTCGGTTCCCGAAACAATGCAACGGAACCATCGGGCGATGAGGAGCCGGCAGAGACGATCGCCTCCATGAGCGAAGGAGACAAAACCCAGGAAGAGTGCATGGACGCAACCCCAACGAGCCCGTCCACCAATGCTGTGACCAGGGCAGCAGAACAAAGAGAGCAAATGGAAGGAGAACAAGCCGAGGAGACTGAGAGCGGCGCCACCGATGAAGTAATTGACCTTGAAGTTTTAGGTGAGGCTAACCCTGAGCATGCTGCGAGCTCCCCCCATGAACCCAAAGAGACAAAGTGGGCTCGAGCTGCCACGCAATCTTTTCAGCAAACGCCCAATCTGCTACCTCCTGCAGGGGCAACTGCAGAAATGGAAAAAACAGGCACGAAACGTCCAGCCTCCATCGCCTCGCTGCAGGAAACACATGTATCTTGAGGAGTGGAGACTACTTTGGGCCCAGTGGAAGTTTTGATTCCACCAACTTTCTGGAAGAATTGGTTAGAGATCTGCCGCGTGGGAACTGTACTTCATTACAGCCCACTATGCCATTACACCCGAGGGAAGGGACTTAGTCGCCTTCAACTTTGCAAGGCATGCGAAAAGATCATCACCAAAGAGTACTGGAAAGCTGAGAGGCTACTCAAGTCACCACTAGCTCAGAGTGAATGAGCCTCACCTCGAAAGGGGGTGTGAAAGTGTGTGAGGTAGCGAGGTGCAGGCAAATGCAGTAGCTGTGAGGTTTTCACTTTTGGAGTGCATAGTTTTGCATTTCGAGTGCTTGAGCAAGCGTTCCTTACCGGAACTTTGTGTTTCGAAGTGTTTTGGGAGCTTTGGAGAGCATAGCTCATGGAATGTACAATGTTTGGAAGCTTTGTGAACATAAGTCTTTGTAGCTTTTGCAGTGTGAATGTTTCTTGAACAGTTTTGTGCATGTTTGAATGCGTTTAAGCTCGACACTTTCAGTGTTTCGCATGGGAATAGCTCGTATGCAGGAATACCTCATAGCCTTTTGTACTTTACTTTGGCTCAAGGCCCAGAGAGTGCGCGTAAAAGTGGTGCGAGTGCTTTTGCGTTGCTTGTGAGCTGTTGCGCGTGCTTTCGCTTTGTGCTTAGGACGTTTGTAATCACCTTACTTAAGGTAGTAGGTTTTTCAGGTGCAGTGATGCTGCATCTGGTGATGTTGGTGATGTTGGGTACGGAGTGAGGTGGACGGACAGACTGATAGGATTGGATGGGATGGATGAGATTGGACGGATGGATTGTGGGAGTGTTTGCGTCTTTATGCCCTAAGTCCCTGTTTGGTGTTTGCATGCAATGTATTCCAGTTGGAACACGCAAAGTATTCCGCTTGGAGTGAGTAAGTGTGTAAGGTGTCCGCTTTCGTTCTGGTTCAGTCTTTCGTTTGGTTCTTTAGCCTCTACCTTTGGTGGTGTTGTGTCACGGATCATTCCAAGTTATTGGGTCACTTCCTGCCTACTGCCGGCAAAAGGCGGGCTGGTGGTGCGGTCCCGATGATGGGCTGTCAGTTTGTCAATACACAAGACATGGGGCGCTAGCTGACAATAGCACGCTCCAGTGTTCCGATTGTGTTACCAGAGTATTGCCCTGGAACAATGACATGTTTCACGGTCCAATGAATTGGGCCACGGCACTGGAAATACATTGCAACACTTGTGCAACCAATATTATTGTTTTAGCTTGGTGGGACTGAAAGGGCACAACTTGTTTTCCCCGTCGCGGCCACAAAAAGTCATGAATTTGTCGCAGTGAAAATAACACATGTTTTGCAAGAATGTTGCCCAACTTGAGGTGACTGACGCTCGCTCCACTTTGGGGCCACATGCATTGACGCCCTTGTTCCTCACATCTTGCAAGATGTTTGGCGGATTTGCTATGCTTTGCTGCTTGACGTCCGTTACCCAAAGGCAGTTTTCCTTTGGTGTTCATGATGTTGGTTATGCAGCACGGCCTTTTGGCATTATTTGCATCACGTGATTTTCACTCAGGCTGTGTTTCCTTGGTTTGACGCTGCTGCTGCTGCTGCACAACTTCCGGTCTGCATCGTATGTTGTCGCAAGTCATCAGATAAATGCCACCGTCCGTTGGGGTTGTGAATTCGATCGATGGCGGCGCCGGAATGGTTTGGTAAGGTGGCACGGTCCGGCTTCCTTGTTTGCTGCGTGCAGTGTCCAGCGCATCACTTGTGGTGAAACTCCGAAAGCGATGCGGACCTGGACACTTTCTCCGAACATACTGGGACCAATCTTATGTGATTGGTGTTTTGTCCAGACGAATTCGTGATGCATTTTTTGCAGGTTGGTTGATGTATATATAGATTACTTCTGGGAGATCTCAGCGTGGCCAGCGGGAATGCTGCCTTGAGCCATTGAGAATGTGTGTTTGGGCCACCAACCTGACCATAAAACTCCCGGTGGACAAGACCCCAGAATGGACAATACCCATTGCGACAGCAACAACTGTGGGATTTTCAGAGGCTCCTAAATAAAGCACCACTCTGGTGTCACCATCACCCACTGGTTCTCGCACAATTCTATCTATTTGGCATGGTTCCGTCACCCACGCAGGCACAGACCGGTTGCAAAACAACTTGGCAGTGACAAACGAGGCTCGATGCCTGAGCAGTGGCAGAACAGCCTGAACCTTGGGCAAGGTGTCTTGAAAAAGTTGGAAAAAAAATAGCAGTTCAATAGCAACAAATTGCCGGCTTGCAGTGCCCGCAGGCCAGTGCCGTATCGCGCAGGCTGCGTATTTGACACACCCCTCCACTTGCAGATTTTGTTGCAGGTTTTACCGTTTTTGACACGCCAGTGACGATGCATCGTTCAACCAGAGGGTGGGCATCAGCACAGATTGCCTTGGAAGTGGTTCACCGCTTCGGAACCACCATCTTGGCCACACACTTCAGTTAAGTTGGATCTCCCGACTTGGCTATGTTTTGTATCAGTCTCCAATGAAACAAAGTTACTGCAATGTGGCCTTTGCTTTTTTGGTTTGCGGGCAGGTGTGGGAATGAGCGCTGGCCCAAGGTGATCCCATTGCAGGGCCTCCTTGCTCGGCATGGGATCAAAGCTTCACCACGGCTTATACTTGGGGTGCGTGATGCCACCCCTTTACCAATCTAGCCAGACCAGGCCACACTCAGAAGTGCGCACCGGCTTGCTTTGGGAGCGCGCAGATAAGGAGAACCAGCTCTGGAGCGAGGCAAGGGCGTCCATCCAGGATTCGCCTTGGTGGCGACAGCGAGCCAATGGCAAGTCAATGGCACAAACCGAAACGTGAGAACCTGACAACCTCACACTTTGCAATTGGCTGCGCTCACCATCCCCACAGTGCACGTTTTGGTAAGCACTCTGAAGGTTCTGCTCCACCACACAGATTGGAAGCACAACGAGAGTGGGTAGGCAACATGTGCAGAGGGCGGACCGCAGGCTCCACGTTGAGGGTGAAATGGGCCAAACGACATCGCTTCGGGGCCGCATGGCTTGTTCTGGAGCCGGGCTAGGTGCACGTTTTGCCGTATGAACCGGTGGCTGTGTAAGGGCCCGGCCAACCGACACACCACGATGAAGCACGTCACCTTAACTCGCGACAGTGGCGAGTTCGCCCACGATTGATCGACCGGATCGACCTGATGATCGACCGGCATGTCCAAAGCGCCAAGGGGTTGGTTCCTTTTTTCTTGGGAACATGTTGTGGCCCATACACGCCAACAACTGAACTTCAACACGTGAGTCCACGAACCCGCCAGGCCGAGCCTGCGGGCACTCCATCGCGCCGGCTGTGTGTTGCGGATTCATGCGTGCGTCGTAGTGTTGTACATTGCGCTTTGCGACAGCTGGTTGGCTGGGGTGTGTCCGTTAGTCTGTCCTCCCAGTCAAGGTTGGTATATTGTTTTCTGTATGTCACCGTTGCTTCCTCACTTTGAGCCCGCTGTCGTGGAAGCAGTGGACAAGTCTGTTTTGCAAGGTGTAGTGTTCACCGCAAGACAAAAGTACTAGGATGGGACTGCATGGGCTGGGCACAATCCAGAAACTAGATGTGTGGACGCAGGTTGATTCCCAGGTGTGTTGGTTTTCTTTTTGTGAGGGACAAATGTAAAACACAGATTTGGAAGGGGAATAACGCGACATCGCGACAAGATGAGTGATGACCTCAAGAAAATTGACCGTTTAGGGCTTAGGGGGGCCGGCCTGCCTTGTTGAGAACGGAAAAGTTCGAAGTCCGGCTGATTCGGCCGTGGCCAGAAGCATCACAAACCAGTTCAAGTCGCCACTCCCGGGAGCGTAATGTGACCCACCACAAACATTTCCGGCCAAGTTGAGCATGAGGCCAACGGCACATGATGGGCAATTAATTGCCTTGTGAACGATAGGACGGTTTCGTGAGTTTTTGCGTATCATAGTTCGCTTATTTCGCTTCCCTGCGCCCTTCATCGGGCCGCCAATCTGCATACAGGGTGACCTGACCGTACCTTATTTCAGTTGCCGCATTTATACATTTGTAAACTCAAGTTGTTGAGCTCATGAGGACACTTATCGTTGTTGTTGTTGTTGTTGTTGTTGGTTGTTGTTGGTTGTTGTTGGTTGTTGTTGTTGTTGTTGTTGTTGTTGGAACAGAAGCAGCCGCCCAACATAGTTGTCACATGTTACAACTTTGGAGTTTCAAGGGGGCAAGCTGAAGGTTTGGGGGTGACGTTGGTTTGGTAAGTAGATGTTTTTTTTCGACTTGTTTACTGAAGTCCGGGTTGTCCGCTTGATGTGTGTTTCGAGGTGTTGTTGGAAGGGGGGCTCCGAAAAACAAGTACGGGTCCGCGGGCACTCCTTCTAGGAGCAGGTAAGGAGGACAACACCTTGCCCTGGGCTGTTTTGGCCGTCGTTCGACTTGCAAGATGCTGCTGCGTTGTGCGGCCAGCGGTCCTTCTTCGTGTATTTTCTGGGCCTGGGCAGGCGCCCGTCACTGGAAGTGTGTGAGCATCGTTCTTAGTTGTTGGTGGCCCGCTGGCCTTTCTTTGCGCGACGTTGCGTGTTTGGAAGGTCGAGGTGGTGAATCTTCACGCACGACGAGGTGTTTTTGTGCGCATGACATGTTCATGTTGTTTGCATAACAAAACGTTATGTTGTGCGCATGACAAAATGCTTTTGGGGACAAAACATGAAAGAGGGGTTTTTGTGTTGGGATGTAGCCGGGGTACACACACTTACCACGACAACTATTACTACCACGAAGACAACGACGACGACTACAACTAGGACTGCGACTACGACTACTACAACTACGACGACGACTACGACTACTACTACCACTGCTACTACTACGACTACTCCTACCACCACCACCTGCTTCTTCTATTGCTAGTGCGAGTACTAATACTAGCACTAGTAGTAATACTAATATTACTACTATTACTACTACTACTACTACTACTACCACGACGACGACGACTACTACGACTACTACGACGACGACGACTACGACGACTACGACTACGACTACGACTACGACTACTACGACTACTACGACTACTACGACTACTACGACGACGACGACTACTACTACTACTACTACTACTATTACTACTACTACTACTACTACTACTGGTACTACTACTACTACTACTACTACTACTATTACTACTACTACGCCTAGGACTACCACTAGCACTGCTATTACCACACCACCACCTCAAGCACACGACGCCTTTCGTGGGCTGCGTCCAGTCTTGACACGAGACTGTGCTGCTGCCCACAGCCAAAGCATCCAGCAGTGCTTGGCCCAACTCCTGCGACTCCCAGTGTTGCCAGAAGCCAGCGCCCATGGGGCCCGCCTAGCCCCCAGCTTCGGTGGATTTGGCTTCTGTAGTGCCCCCCACCACACAGCAGCGGCTCTTTCGGCATGTTGGCAACACGCGGCGCACACGATGCATAGCAAGACCCCAGAACAGCTCCACGAGGTGGAGTGTCACTTGCAAGCAACAGCCCCCGCCCCGCCAACCATCCAGTGCATCGCCCACGTCTAAGGCTTTCTCAACAACCCCGGGTTTGCCACCCCACCCTGGCCAGAGAGAGCGTGGCCGCCAGCACCAGCCCAACTGCGTGAAGCACCACGAGGCGTGTTGAGAGGGTGGCAGTGAGCAACCTCCGAAGCAATTGTCCAAGCCTACAGCACAGCGGTTTTGATTGACCTTGGACCCGGCGTCGCAAGCCTGCGGGACTCACAAGGTGGCCCCTTTGCAGCAACAGACTTCACGTTGCTACCAACATCCCCAGACCTCGTTTTTGAATTTGCCCACTTCTTGGTTTGGTTGTTGCGACGACTTCGGCCCCCCTTGCCACACATGCCAGCCAGATGCCGATGCCACCGCTCGCTCGATCCACTGGTGGGCCACCGGGCAGCGTGCCCTCGCTCCGGAGCATTGCGGTCAAGGGGAGCACCTTTGGAACGTGGCCCGTGTCTGTCGTGAAGCAGGCGCGGCGGTTGGCACCAACGTGCTCACGCACAGACGATCGGCGAATTGAAGTCAACGGTTTTTTTTGTGGAACGGGTCCAAATTACCCATCGACACCACTTTGGTCGCGCCACTCACCTCCCAAGCGGGGCAGGTGGGGGCATTGAAGCAGCGACCTTCCTGCGCTTGCTGTCTCGCTGTAAAGCACACCCAGCATATTGGGGCCTGCCGTCCGCCATGCCAGGATTTCGCGGTGGGCGGCATACATGTCCGCGGCCGCCAGCCGATTTCTCGCATGCAGCCTACTCCACTTCCCCATCGATGGCCCTGAGCCCTTCCTGGGCTCTCACACAACACCACCACGACAACCCACCACCAACCTTCTCCTCACCACCCCCGCGCCTAATTGGTTTTTGTAAACAGCCTTTTGTGTGTAGAGGCTTTGAGGTTGACTTTATGAATCAACCAAACCTGAGTTGTGGCCGTTGTCAGACGGCCATTGAATTTGGCTGAATGCTTGTGACCCTGTGGCCCCTGCAGTAGCGTCCTTGTTCCTAGTAGTGGTGGCAGGAACCCCTAGTAGCTTCTTGCTCCTAGTAGCGATGCCCCTTGCTCCTAGTAGCGTCCTTGGTGTTCCTAGTGCCAGGAACCCGGATCATAGCGTCCCATCGCTCCCAATAGCGTCCCCCCCCAAGATAAAGAGAAATCCACAGAGGATGTTTAACTCAAAACCCTTCCATGCGTTGTGTAGGTTGAATGAGGTACAACCCAACCTCCTTGTTTTCTCTTCAAAATTTAATTACGCGGAACTGACAAACAAAACCAATGATGGCGCAAGAGGAGGAAAATGTACACAACATATAGCTTTTTGGCGCGTCGCATGACATGTGGTACTGCTACTCCTACTCCTACTTCGACGACTACTACTACTACTACTTCTTCTTCTTCTACCAGTTGTCCTACGACTACTACTACTACTACTACTACTGCTACTACTACTACTACTACTACTACTGCCACCACCACCACCACCACTACTACTACTACTACTACTACCACTACTACTACTACCACCACTACTACTACTACTACTACCACCACTACTACTACTACCACTACCACCACTACTACTACCACCACTACTACTACTACTACTACTACTACTACTACTACGACTACGACTACGACTACGACTACGACTGCGACTGCGACTGCGACTGCGACTGCGACTGCGACGACGACGACGACGACGACGACTACTACTACTACTACGACTACGACTACGACTCCCACCATCACCACCACCACCACCAGTTGCTCAAGGTTTCGCTCTATAAGGCGGCATTGTGTTGTCAAGGGTAATAAAACCATCCACAAACTGGTATGTGGAGCTGGGAACACAGAGGCGTTCGGAAGTCAAATGCATTCCACGACCGCGTATGCGCAATACAGTTGAGAATGCTGTTTCAAAAACGTATACAAAGTATGTGTAAGTCCCGGGGCGCCATCGGCACATCTGGAGGCTGGCCAGTGTAAAAACAACCTTTTTTCTTGGAGACCGGCGTGTGGTTTCTAGTTTTGGATCGGGGGGCCGGCACCCCACTCCTTTTTCAGTTTCGTCCTTCAGGGAAAAAGAAAAGAGGATTCGAAAAAAAAAACAAACACAACAAACATATAGTAAACACACACACACACACACACACACACCTGGGCACTGGACTCTTGCCCTCCTGTGGGTCCTCGTCCTCCGGCACACCGCCGCAGCTGTCCGTTGTCGACCTCACATCTTCCCCACCAGCCAGCCCCACACTTGCTGCCACCACACCGATTGCCACCACAACCACAGTCACCATGCATTTTCCCAGCCTCCTGCACCATCTGCTTGACGGTATTTTGTCCACAAGATCTCGCAGACCCACTGTTTGCCTGCCCACACTGCACTGTGCCTCGCCAACGTGCCCTTCCTGCCGCCGACCTTGGGGAAGAGGCCTGGACGCAGAGATCCAAACCTTATGCCACATCGTGATCCCAAACCCAATCGCCGCCCCCCAGCAGACCGCCTTCCCTTATGCTGCCACCCCCGGTCGGCCCAAGCAACCCGCAGCAAGACGGATCTTGGTGAGAAGTGCCAGACCGCATCTGGGCAATCTGAATGGGTCTGCCCCCGCTGCGCGGGTCCACACCAGAGTGCCCTGCCGCGGTCCGAGCGCGGGTGGGTGTGCAGCCGAGATCCCGGCACCAGCTTGGCGCAACTAGCTCCAGCCACCCAGGGCCGTGGATGGCACGACCTCCTGGGCTCAGCAAGGGCCACCAGCCACCAGACCAGCAGAGACGAACAGTTGGCTGTACGTCCCACTCCTGCTCCAAGGAGCTCGCAGCCTTCACCCTGCCACGGGACGCAGTTGGACAACCCATCCAATCTTCGGGCAACGGTGGCGCGCTTGCGCCGCCGGCAGCGCCCATCCCATGGCAACGGCTCCAACATGCCTTGTCCACCTTGTAGGCCTTCGCCAGTGCAACCGGCCACCCACCCCCCCCCAAAGCACCCTTGCCAGCTCTCCTGCACCGCGGGTCCTCCCAGCCAGCCGGGTCCCTGATCCATATCCATTGGGGGGTGGAACCTTATGGCAAAGCAGTGGCTACATACCGGCCACAGCACAAGAAGCGTTGCTACAATCCTTACCACCCCTAACCATTGAACTTGCCACACAGGGCACCGGCTGCACCACCCACGGGCTGCCAGCACACCCTGAGGCGTGGCCCCAAAACCACCCAAGCACAGCTGCCCGGCCTCCAACAACGAGAACGACAGCCATACCCAGTCCACCACCTCCAGTCCTGCCAGTTCCACATCATCAAGTCCACATGCCACACCCAGACCAGCCTGGGTGTGGCACCCGCAAACCCAACCACCACAGCCAGCTGACAACCGATATCCTTCCATCACACCACATCAACTCCAACAGGCACTGCAAGCCTTGGACGCCGTTGATGCAATCTCCATCCTCCTGCTTCGGCCATCGGCCTACCGGAGCCCGCCCACCTTCATTCGGGGGCCCTTCCGCCCCGCACTTTCCATTGCTTTAACTTTGGCATGCATCCTCGAGGCCGACACAGGCCAACAACCCACCAGGGCATGGACACTTTGGTGTTTGCTCCCGAGAATGCTTCTGCACCGGGATCCCCGCATTCGCTCCTTGCCTAAAGCCGTCTGGCGTGACCGGCTCATCAAGCTCCAGCATGGCCAGTGGCAAGCTCCTCCTGCAAGGGGCCATCTCCAGCGCCTCCCCACAACAGGGTGCCCACATGGTCAGCAGCACACCAGGCGCTCCTTTCCGAGCCTGTTGCCCTGGCGCCCCCGCAACGTTAGAGAAGCTGCGCAACCCAGACAGGCGACTAAACCAGCCATACCAACCCATCAGCCCTGAAGCCGCCAATTTCCAAGCACATCCGGCCCACCTGCCCAGAGCCACGCTAGTGAGCAACCTCCGTCGGGCCCGTAAAAGAGCGGCGCCTCAGGGCCCTCAGGCCTCACTTCCGAAGCACTCCGCCTCATCTTGGATGATGAAGCAGTGACGGACCAATTCGTCCAAGTTAGCCAGATCCCAGCCCAGGGATTGGTGCCCCCACCAGTCGCGCACTTCCTAGGCCTTGGCCGCATGGTCGCCTAGCAGAATCTCAGCAGTGGCATCCGCGGCCTCGTCGTTGGCGACGTCGTTGGCGACACCTTCCGACGCCTGGAGTCCCGCAGCCTCGCCGAACTCTTCGCCAGCCATTTCCAAAGGGCCTGTCGCCCGTGGCAGTTTGCCCTATCCACCCGGGCGGGCACGGAAGCCGTGGTCAAAGCCTTATAGTAGACCCTGACCAGAGCATGGATGGCATTGGGGCATATGATCACATCTCCCGCACGAGAATGTTGACAGAGGGCTCCTGCGCATGCCGGAAGCTAACCAGTGCTTGCCCTTCGTCCGTCTGTTTTATGCCAGCCCGTCACGCTAAGTCTGGCACGGCCAAACCGGCGCGCACCCCACACCATCCACCAAGCAGAAGGGGGAGAACAACGCGACCCGGCGACCCCTTGATGCCTGCATTGTATTGTTTAGGCAAGCATGCTGCCCTGGCCGCCATCCAGCAACAATTGCACCCCACCGAGGCATTATATGCTTTCCTGGATGATGTGTATCTGGTAGTCTCTTTCCAGCGGGTCAGTGATGTACTTGGCATCGTGCAGCACCACTTGCCCACCCATGCCCATGTCCATCTCCACCAAGTTAAGGTAAAACCCGCGTGTGGAATGCGGCCGGCAGAGCCCCACTTTCCCTTCACAAGGCACCAACAGCTTTTTGACCGTTTGCACACCTTGGATGATCTCCAAGCCTCTTGGTTGTGGCAGCCGCCCCACACCTGGGTCTTTGCGGACACTTTGAGAGGGCTCCTCCAAACCGACGGATTGTCAGCACCAGCACCCGCAAGAGCGCACCTTCCTTTTGCTGCTGGCGGCCTGGGCCTCGTATCGGCAACATGCACAGCACCGCAGATCCAAGCGCCCCACCTTTATGATGCCCTGCAGCCTGGCTTCACACTCGGCAGGACCACCCTTTGTCCAAGCTGCCGGCAATGCAGCGCACCAACTGAGGCAGTAAGGCTGGGACTCACCATCCCTGTCAGCCCTCCCAGCTCAGCCCCCAGCTCCAGAAAAGCCCACCCGGGCATCCTCACCGAGAAGGTTCGCCGCCCCAAATCTGGACCGAACAGTCGGTCCTACACTCCACGTCGCCCCGGACACGACCAGTCTGGCAGCCCCAGACGGGCCGTGTCTGGGATATGCCGATCAATTGACCCCTCAAACTACCACGCCTGGCCGTTTCTCGGTCGTCCGCCAGTCCCCGTCGGTCCCACGACACCACTTACCGGTCCGGCCGGTCCCACGTTTTCGGGTCGAGTGAGTGAACTGGTGGTTGGTCGGTCGGCAGACCGGCCTCCGCACGAGCCCGGGCCACCCACTTCGCAGCCTTGACCCAGCCAGCCAGGCCATGATGGCAGCCGCACCTTTGCTACCATCCCGTACAAACCAGAGTTTATATATCCCAACCATCTCTTCCGCATCCTGCCTCCGTCTCCCACTGCCACTGACCCAACGCCGGTGCCGGTGCCGTCGCGTCCTCGGCCCCCTTGGCAACCGCCGCGCAGCCTGCCCACAGTCAGGGGCCCTCAGGAGCCCAGGTTCCCTCCGTCGAATGAGCAGCGGCCAGAATCTGCCGCGAGGCAGGAGCAAGAGTCACCACCAATACCCTGCCCTACTCACAGGCCTCAACTTACCCGCAGTCGACCGGGTTGACAACCGGCGCATTGAAGTCATCGCAAATGGGCGACAGTTCTTCCATGGGGCCCAATTGGCAGTCGACACGGCGCTGGTGTCCCCACTTTCAGGCGCCAGCCAACCAAGGAGGAGAGGCAGCGCATATGCAGCGGCAGCCTTGCATGACGCGAGGCGCGCCAAGGAACGAGCCTATACCCTGAACTCACCCGAGGGGGGGCGATGCCGACTCGTCGTTCTCGGAATTGAAATTGGGGGCCGCTTCAGTGTTGAAACCGCGAGTTGCATCAGCCTGTTGGCCGAACCCCTCACTAGCCCACCCCCGCACTCCCGTGGTGGCCTTTGGACTTTGCACATCTGTGAAAGGCCAGTATAAAGAGCGTCAACAAAGCCTGCTGACTGGACCCACGCGAAAAAGGCGTGCCCGAAAAAAGACCAACTACCGACTACGTACCAATCTGCCGCATTGCTACTACTACTCCTCCTCCTACTACTATTACTACTACTACTACTACAACTACTAAAACAACTACTACCACTACTACCACTACTACTACCACTACTACCACTACTACCACTACTACCACTACTACCACTACTACCACTACTACCACT
>CAXAMN010003191.1:38418-55072 GCA_963970005.1 Durusdinium trenchii
ACTTACTTACTTACTTACTTACTTACTTACTTACTTACTTACTTACTACTTACTACTTACTACGTACTACGTACTACTTACTACTTACTACTGACGACGACGACGACGACGACGACTACTACTACTACTACGTACTACGTACCACGTACTACGTACTACTACTACTACTACCACTACGACTACTACTACTACTACTGCTACTACTACTACTACTACTACGTGCTACTACTACGGACTACTACTACTACTACTACTACTTCTACTACACCTACTACTCCTACTCCTACTCCTACTCCTACTACTACTACTACTACTTCTACTACACCTACTACTCCTACTCCTACTCCTACTCCTACTACTACTACTACTACTACTACTACTGAGACTACGACTACCACTACCACTACCACCATCACTACCACTACGACTACTACTGCTGCTACTACTACTACTACCACCACTATTACTACTACTACGTACTACTCCTACTACTTCTCCTACTACTACTACTACTACTACTACGACGTTTACTAGCAACGGTTTCCAGTTGTCCAGCAGTGCAGCCCGGCGCTTGGACAGTGTTGTTGAAAAAGTGTCTTGAAGCCTCAAGACTGAATGATGTTTTTTGAAACCACAAAGTTGAGATCACTAGATGTATATAGATGACACAGTGTATGACATAACCTTAGCTCAGAAACGCCTCATGTTTGGAAAACGCGTTTGTTTACGCGAAATGGCGTTTGCAAAGGAACTGCGTAGCGTCAACGTGCGTTATTTTTTGAAACCGTAGTCGAACTTTTGGGTTGGATTGCGTCTCCCCATCGCGTTCGGCAAACCGGGGTGTCGTCCACAACCTGATACGTTAACTTTTTGGTTCCAGTCTTGCATTGGTAGATTTGTATTTCCGCACCGGCCCCACGATGGCAAGCATGCGCACATCTGTGTGGTTGAACGTTTTGTCCTTGCAGATTTTGAACGCATGGGCAACTTGGCATGCATTTGTCACTGGTGTGACAGTAGCCGGGGGTCTTTCAAAACATGCGGCGGTTAGATGAGGCATTTCCTGTGCTCTCTGCTGAACAGTATCCGGGTTATGAAGTGCCTTGGCCAATGGGCATTGGAACGGCAGCGCCCTGGCCCATCGCGCCAGCCCAGCATTTTTGTGTTCATGTATCTTTTATGTGCTCCATATGCGCCATTCCATTGGCATTCTGTGGAGTTCCATTCTTGCAGGTCTTGGAGGTATTGAGGGAAGCTGGGAACTTTGTCCGGGAACTTCCAAAACAAGTTGAGAAGAGTGTCGGAACAGAGGCGGCTGTGGGGCGCGAAACTGACCGGCGGGGCCGGTGGCTGAAATTTCGATCGTGGAGCGCATGCATTCCAATCTTAAGCATGTGTGTGTTTGTTTTTGACACGTGCATGTAAGCTCGTGTCTTTTTGCCATCATGCCGTCGACATTGCCCGTTGGACGATTTGCGTTATGAAGGCAGCACCGTCAACAGAGGAACCTTTGCGTCCACGCGTGCCACATCGTTTCTCATCGAAGATGACGGTCATCTCCTCCGAGACAGGCACGTCTTGGTGATGTGATTCTTTGTCGCTTTTCAACTTTCCAATCCGATTCGGAACCTGAATAACACAGGCGTTCCTTCAACCGGCGCTGGTTTCTTCGCGCAAGATGCGGATCGCAAGACCATGCGCTTGGAAAGCCTTCGGCCTTTCCCTGGCACGGGAGAGTTGTTGACCAATATGACCAGTTTGTGACGTGGTTGGCAGCAGTTGTAGCAAACATGTGGCCGGTGCCGCCCAAATGTATGAAATGGAAGAGGCACCGTTTTTCTTTTTTTTCAGTCCTTGACTCTTGCCCCCTTTCCTCGGAGGAAGCATGACGCCGAAACCGTGGGCGCATGCGTGACTCGTTCTCAGGATGCGGGCCAACGAGTCCTGGGACATCACAGGCGGCAATCACCCCATGTGCCGACAACTGCCCATGTTTGGGGCACAAAGCCTTTCGGCCGCAGACATGAAGGCTTTGAGTTCATAGACAAGGTTCAGTCGATCAACCGGTCAACCGGATGCTGGTTTTGTTCTGCGTTTTTTTTGTTCGCGTCCGTGCCAGCTTAGGATTTGCAGATCTCTTCTCCTGGGCTGCCAGCCCAATTCTTTCCCAATATGCCGGTGAGCGCACAGTGGACGGGAGGAATTGTTCCTTGTGGCGCCTGCACGCCAAGAGCCTCAGCACATGACGTTTGGTGTTAGTTCGCGGTCTGAAACCACACACTGCGTCGCACCGGAACTGAGGAATGCCTCCATGAGCTTGTGTGCAAGTGGTGACATTCCCGTGGAGCTGAACATGAGTGTGTTCATCAAGGGTAGCGCCACTGATGCACTTGAACAAGCTGATCCTCAAGCTGTCTTCGTGTATCCTATCATTTGCTCGTGGGTTCTGACCTCGGTGTGGGAATGGGCGCCAAGGCACTGGCAGCGCCAAGAACTTCAACAGTACTTATCGCTTCTTCGGTGCGCTGACGGTCGGGAGCGAGGCCCATCCGGGCGAACGGCAGATGAAACGATGGGACCACGGGCTACCACGGGTCATGGTTCATGTGTCAAGGGTTTTACACTGTGCAGGTTCAGGGTCAAAGCATGCAATGAAGAACCCACAGCCTTCATTTCGACCAATGCGTGTGGTTCCGTGACGATGCGAGGTGCCGGACTTTCTCTTCCAGAAGCCTTCGATCTGTGGAAGCTTTGTCCCTCCGTGTGAAAACGGCCGAGGGCTTGATCCGGTTGAGCTGGCACCTTGGCAACGAAGAAGAGCGGCGACGGAACAATTCTGGCAACATACTTCTCCCCCTCAAGTCCTGTGAGCCGTCCAGCGTGGAAACAACCGTGCCGTGCTGTTTGATCGTGGGCCGTGCTGTGGAAAGAACCGGTCCGTCTTGTTGACAGGATGCTTACGTCTTTCACCCGGGTTTGTCAGTTGCCGACTACAACATCGAGGACAGTTGTGATCCTTTGGGCCAAACTTCTTTGTCAGGCCGCCTGTGTGTTTTTTGCTCCAGGTTGTTTGTTTGATCTCGGACCCTGCGAAGGATCAAAATGTTGCAGATCTGGCTGGGGACGCGCTCTTCATTTGCATGGACTGCTTGCAAAATCAGTCTTCATTCATCGATCACAACTACAGCTTGCGGCTGGGCAGAACAGACAGAGCTCCACCGTCTCGGAGCCATCTGTCAGAAGCGTGTGGGAGAGCATCTGAGGATCTCCCGGTATATACTCCAAGTCTCTCCGGCCTTTGGGCAGCAGCTTGGCGGACTCCTCTGCGGCTCAGTGTTGGCTACCTCAGATCCCACTTGTGTTTGTTCTGAGAAGGTATGCCTTGTGCAATGGCTACCCCGACTGGCCCTTAGCTTCCACATCCGTGCACGAAGCCAAGCAGTTTCGCCTCGTCGTCATCCTTGTCGCCAATCCGTACGCCTCAGGACACCAAACCCCCCGGACCTTCGTGCATCGGGGGCGATCCTCGTTTGGTGGGGAAGGAGGCGCCCTTCTTTGCGGGCGATGATGAGAGCAGGTGCCGGGAGCCGGGGTGGCCGGTAGGGTCGTTTCAGGCGGCAGACTTCAGAGTGAGGATCGGCTGCAGTCTTTTTTTGGAGGATTTAACCCCTCCAAACCCAGAAGGGACAAAAGATGAAGCTCTTATTTTCCAAGGGAAACGGCTCGCGAGTGAGCTGAAATCCCGCCAACTGTGGCTGGCCACACTCGAGTTGACTGCCAGACCGCCCCAGATCGCCAGGTGCACTGCGACGAGTCCCATTGGCTTTTGGCGTCTTGCTTGGGCCAATCCGGGAGCATGAAGAAACGAGCACAAGGCTGTAGGTGAACAAGCTAGGCAGGATCTTCTGGCAATGTTCTGAGTAACTCTTCAGTAGCCTATGTTGCTGCATGGTTTCCAAGAACCAAACAATCACATGAAGAAGACTCTGAAACGTTTGTTTCAATATGTTTTCTCTTGGCCGAGCTCCGGTCATGTCCAACCGACCGAAAAGAACACCCCGGCTGACTCGTTGGTGAGGTTTGGCCTGCCAAAGGGTGGCCACTGCCCCCCGGGGCAGGTGCCCGGCAAGGATGCCTGGGCCGGTGGCTGCACTTGGTCCGTGCAGAAGCGCCTCAAGACCATTCACCAGGCCAGGTGTGGGGTCAGGGGAAGGACACAGAATGACAGTGATTTGGTTTTGTTTTCTGAAGCAGGAGGGTAGGGGCTTTGGAGGTGAACCTTTCCAAGATCAAACATCTTTTCAGACTACTCAGCGTGTCAATACGTCTCATCATCTGTATTCACTTACAGTCTGGATTACGTCATCTTTCTAGAAGATTGCTTGGCAGCCTCTGCGAGGCTTGCCTGCTGAAGGACCATGGCTATTTGAATTATTGCAAGGCAGACTTTCTTGAGAAGAAGGGCTTTCCCAGGAGCGACGCGACGTCCCAAACTCCCAAACGTGGTGATGTGTGGTACTCCTGTGTGGTGTACTGGTGAGCTAGCACGTGAGGGCCCACCGATCGACAGGAGCATGGCCGCCCTACAGGCTGCTTTTGCGTCCGAGGCCACAGAATGTGCAGTCTTGGCTGTAGTGCGGCTGAAACCCACATGGCAACAGAGAATGCAGCTGAGATGTAATATATATATATAATATTTACAAGGGATGGTGATTTCTAGTGAGATTTTTTTACTTTTATTAAAGTGGAACATTTGATGCTTTTTTGTGGTTAGGTGGCTTTGGGCTTTTGGCTTCTGTGTGGCTTTTGGGTTGTGCAGCTTTTGTGGCTTTTGGCTTCTATGTGGGTTTTGATGACTTTACTACTTTTCTAGTCAAAGTCTCTACTTTTGATGCCTTTCCCCTCAAAATCTCTACTTTTGATAACTTTTCTCCTGAAACATGTTTGATGAATTGTACTACCGAATTCTTTGCTCTTGATGACTTTACTAGTCAAAATCTCTCATTTTGACCCATTATAATCGCTACTTTCGACAACTTTTCTGGTAAGATCGCTATTTCTTATGATTTTTATATTGAAATCTCTTTGTTGATGAGTGTTCTATTGCATTCTTTGCTTTTGATGACTCTTCTAGACAAAATTCCTACTTGTAATGCCTTTCCCATTGAGAACCACACAGACCACCCAAAAAAAGAACATCCAAACAAACTCTTAAACATTCCCAATTACAGCCCCCCTTTAAAACCCATTTCAAGACCAATTCCGTCGCCCCTGTGAGGACCCAACCCAAGGAGGATGCAAGGATGTGGGCGGACCTGATTCCGAGCCGGAATCCATTGTTGTTTGAAGAGACGAAGGCCGGGCAGGGCATGGGGCGAGAGTGGGAGTCTCAAGCAGATGGTACCTTTTTTCAAGGCGTTTTGGTGCGTGATGACGGCATAGATGTTGGTGAAATTGGTGGAGGGCCGGCAAGTCGCCGCTGAAGCTGCGGCGCCCTCGCAGCGATGCGAGTGCTAGGTGATGAGGCACCAGGGAGGAAGGGCGAAGTTGAGATGTGGGGAGCCCGGCTCTTGGTGCCTTTCTTCTCCTAGAAGCGAACAGTTTCCTGTCATTCTGCTTGGGAATTGGCAAGATGGACCGCAGAAGCCGCTGGGCCATCCTTTTGTGTGAATGATGCTTGAGACCATCAAGCTGAAACACTTTTCGCGGCAAGTTCAGCCCAGAACATTCGCGCTGACCGTGAAGCGCTGACCAAAGGTGGAGCAGGGTTGTGGTTGAGTGGTTGATTGATTTGTCAGACTCGAAGGCTCTCTTCATGGCTTGACACATCTGGACACGCTGTAGTGATGTTGGTGCCAACTATGGAGGTATTTCAGGCCTTGCTCAGAAGCGGTTCATTGAGTTTAGTTTGGCGTATCAACAGCGGAGGTGAAGTTTCCTTCAGCCTTTCGGTTTCAGTTTTGTGTCGAAAGGTCGTGTTCAATCACTCACTAGCTCGCTTCAGTCACTCACTTACTCACTCAGTCACTCAATCAATCAGTCAGTCAGTCAGCTGAAAGACAATCAATCAGTTGAAGGAACATCACACGACTCATTCTTTTGATTTTTGGAAAGCCGAAGCACACTTCACGCGCCAGCGTCGCTGCTCATCTACCCAGCATTGCACTGTGCGTTGGTCAGTTGCAACCCCAAACGATCTCGAAACCTTGTGGCGCACTTGAGCAACAACACCTCCTCTTTGTTCCTGCGCCGCCATGGCTCCGCCTGCTTCGGATGCCGATCCGGCCGATGCCGCGCTCCGTTCGGCTTTGGGGGGATGAAAGCGCCCAAGGCCTTGAGTCCCAATGGCTACGGACCGAACTCCCGTGCGGTCGCACGGGACCCTGCCAAGTCGGGCCAGACCTCGAGCCAGTCGAGTCCTGGTCCACGGTCGATCGATGAAGCTATCACTGACTTGAGCAAGCTGCAGTTGATGCTTGCAGTCCCTACGGTGTCGGAGTTGCGGATGGCCCGGCCACTACGCCGCTCGGAGGGGGAATTGTATGTGGCCCAGTTCGTGCTGCAATCCACACATCGGAAGTTCAACAAGTTCTTGAGCACGCCAGAGGGAAAGTGTCAACTGCACCCGAATTTGAAGCTCGGCAGTGCTGATGGCGAACTGGGTTCCGATGAAGGTGGATCCTTTGGCAGCCTCGAAGATGGCACACCAGTCCTCTATCAGACCAATGGGATTGCACGCACCGAACAGCCAGTATTGAACCGCTCCATTCGCTGCAATCGGACCGGTGCCCCCGGTCACTACATGGAGACGAAGATGTTAGTCGCGCGCCCCCGTGACACGGGCTTAGTGGGCTTGGCACGAGCCAAGACCATCAAGACTCGTGTGGATCTTCAGGCCAATCTGTTTTATTCCTTCACCAGCTGCTGGCAGATTTATGCCTGCTCGGCGAACGTCGGGCAGCTGGGCGAGGAGGACTCCGGAGAACGCATCCTCGTGCGCCGGTCGGTGAGGGATTTTCAGCAACATCATTTTCATGACTTTCCCGTGGCGAAGCATCTCGCCGATCTGCTGGACCGAGAGAATGAGGTGCTGGTGAAGGGGCATAGCTTCGAAGTCGGAGAGATTGAGAAGGACTTGTTCGACTACCACTGTTACACTCTGCGATCCTGGCAAACCTATGAGTGTGAAGGAAGGCCCCCTGAAAGTGATGTTGGACGGAAACTCCTGGAAGCTGCACGGAACGGCCAAGTTTCGGAAGTCAAGCATTTGATTTTGAATTGTGGGTGCCATTGTGACACCATTGTTTCGGAGTTTGGTTGCATTGGCAGTGGCAAGTCTGGCATCTACACTCGGACCGATTGCGGCTTTGCAGAGGAGCGCACCGCACTCATCGCTGCAATTCAAGCGGGGTGGCGCTCAGTGGTCGAAACGATTTTGGAGTTTGTACGTGTAGGGCAAGCAAGCCTGAACGTGGTTTGCCATGAGTGGAACCCAAGGGGAATAGGCGGAGATTGCCTGCGGCCCTGCTACACTGCACTGGACCAGGCCAAGCTATACCACCGTGAGGACATTATTCCCTTGCTGGAGGCTGCTGGAGCACTTCCACATAAGAGGTGCAAGAAAAGCCGTCGGGAGAATCCCTTTGATGTCCGAGCCAGGCAAGATCGAGGCGAACATCGCGAGGAGCAGCCAAAAGATTCGGCTGGCCGTGAGGATCGCTATGAGGATTTCACATTCTCAGAATGGGCTGATGAAGCGCAAATGGATAGCGACATGAAACAGGCAAAGGGGACGAGGTTTGTGAGGACACCAGGGAAGACAATGTGTTTTTCCACGAACACCGTGAGCACCAGCCATTTTACGCTTGAACTGTGCTGCTTGTGCACTACTTTTTGGCAGTATGGGAGGTGTAGCCGTCAACCGATGTCCCCAACCTGTGTGAAAACCATGTCCTGTTGCCGCTGCTGCCGCTGTTCTGCTGATGTGGGCTGTTGTCGTTGGGCTCGGTTGTCGGGGTCGCCTTATGGCGCTGTTCGTCCCGTGGGAGTGAGGTTCGGTTGAACCGTAAGGGACGACCAGGGCCGAAGGGACATCTCGATGTGACAAGGAATGCTGGGTCATGTCACTGGAAAGAATGCCCCACTGTTGACCTACGGCCGCTATCGACAGCTTCGGAACATGGGCAAGTGCACCGTCCCTGAAAGGACACATTTTTAAACACGCCATATGAATTTGGCCCGTCAATGTTTGCGACCCTTTCTTTGGACTTTTGTTCGATGTAATGCAGCAGTGTGTTGTGCATGTAGGGTTTGGGCCGCATGACCTTTTACCCTTTTATCTACATGCTACATGCTGCACGTGTTTTTCTTTCAGGTGTTGAACATGTGTCTCCTCAGACCCTCTTTCTAAAGGCGGTGGAAAGCCTCAAAGAAGAGCTGCAGCAATACGGCAACCTGTCGGAAGCCGAGCAAACCAAACTCTTCCGCAAGCTGAGTGCACGCTGGCATCCGGATAAGCACCCGGACGAGAAGAAGGTGATGGCCACTCGAGTCTTCCAGTGGATCCAGCATGTCAAGGATGAAGCCTGGGAGAACAGAGCATGGTCGGCTTAGCGTTTTTCGTTTCGTGTGGAGCGGTCATCGGCGATGAGAAAGGCCTGAAGAGACAAAGCATGATTGTGCCATCAGATTTTGACTGAATGACGTGGGTTTCTGTGTGGGCACCTGGAGAAAAGTGGTCGACATGGATTCATTGGTGTGGACTTGATCGGTTTTATCACTCGCAGCTTCTGGTGTTGATTTGGGGATGGGTCAATTCCTGAAGTCTCAACATCATGTAGCGAATGACCTGCCAGGTAGGTCATTGAAGTTCTTGGAGCCTTACGACTCGCCGCAGCCGAGTCGTTTCGAACACGCCTGAGAATGGGGCATGCGGCTTGTGCTTTGGGATGTGCTGTGGGGCCCTCAGCTTTCATGGAAGCGCCAAGCTGTGAGGAAAATCTGAACTGGTGCCAATCGCAAAGGACAGAGGTTGCTCTGGATGTGGAACTTCAACGCAAGTGGTAGAGGTGGAGGCAGCAGACGCCGACTTGGAGAAGGGCATACGGGGCATATGGGGCTCGGGCGAATCAGACTGTTGACAGTCCATCCACAACCATAGGTGCTTTAAAGTTGCCCAAGCTTTCATAAACATTGCAGTTACTGTGCCAATCAGCATCTTGTGCAGGCAAACCGCTCCGTCAGCTGTACTGTGTCGAGCAACTAGCGGATTCAGGGTATGGAACCTCGCATCAGGTTGCAAGCGAGACACTTTCATCAAGACCGCGCCACCCTTGTCAGCAGGCATGAGTGCCTGTTGTTGCTGGGAGGTGCAGAGGAGGTTGGCACTTCTTTGACCAGCGAAAAGTGGACAGTGTGCAGAAAGTGTTGCTAGAGATTGAGCAACGTGCTCTTCCATGCTCCACCGAGGTCCTTGAATACAGCAAGACAGGGCCCAAAAGCAAAGGAAGCATCCAAAAGCAAGATGTATAAGTCCTAACTGCCCTCTCTCCAACGTCGTGCATGCCTTGGTGGCCAATCCCCCCAAAGGAGGTGGGTCTGAGTTGGTGTGCCTTCTTGAACCAGGACACGTGCCAAAAACCTCGTTCGGGTGAATGGGAGCAGTTCAGCTCAGGCCAACCTCGAGTCTTGGCACGGCACCACGTCCTCCGCGCCCGTCAGGGTCTCGGCGAAGCGGAGCGGAGCGTGACGGAGCGGCGAAGCCTCGTTCTGAGGCGCCGTTGGAGGTGAGGCCCGTGAAAGGAGACGAACGTGTTGGGGGACTCAGCCTGGTTTTTCTCAAGAACTTGGTGACTAAGAGGAGGTTGTCTTCTTTTCTTTTTTGGTTGGGGAGGGGGGGTGATCTCTTGCCAACTAGTCATGTTCTGAAACGGCCTTTTGAACACCAGATTTGCACCAACAGCTCCACTCTGGAGCTGAAACGCCGGCAGCGCCGCGCAGCGCGGCAGCGGCTTCGCGGCTTCGCCTTCGAAACGTCCCGTGGTCGCCCTCCGATTCGAAGTTTCCAGACCTCCGAGGCAAAGGGCTCCCACTTGGCGCCTTTGCCAACTCTTCATCTAGACATGCCATGCCCTCAGCCGCCTTCAGCTGGAAGAACACCCGTTTTGCCTGCAGCGCTGAGAGAGCCGACGCGGAGGCTCGTTTTGACGTTTCGCTTCGCTTCTTCCAAGGCCAGCAGCTGTGGCTGCCGCCTTTCTTGAAAGCACGAAGGCAGAGGCACCTGCTGGCGGAGCATGCTGCAACTGACCATCCACACCCCAGGGTTTATCTCCCCTGGTTCTTTTCTGGTGCTTGTGTGCCGAGCCTTTCGACGTCTCTACGCAAAAGACATGAAGCGCCGGGAGCTGGAGTGGCCCAGGCCGATGCCAAGCATCGCCGGAAGCTGGCCTGCCGTGCCGCGCGGCAGGAGGCGGCCCAGTCCCGCCCGGCCGAGTGGCGGGCTGGTCCCCAGCCGACTGGTCCAGTCCGGCCGACCGTGGTCTGGAGGCCCAGAAAACGGTCCAAACGCCGGGAGGTAGAACACCGCACCAGTGAAGTGGCATGCACCAAAAAAGTGGACATCGCACAACTCTGCAAGTGAAGATGGTGAAGGGTAATTAGCCAAACGGGGGATCAGGGGTGAAGATCCTCCCAGACTTCAACTTCATTGTGTAGATGGGCTCCTGAAGTTTTTGGACCGTCGCTGGGGTAGAAGAGGGGTTTCACAACACCCTGGGAGAATGGCTGTTATGTTTCGCATTCGCACACCTGAGGGCATCATGTGAAGGACGCCTCGAACGGGAGGACCCCAAAGCGGTCGCAGTGGTGTTTTCGACCCAAAAGAGAAGCCAATCCGTCCCGAGGCTCCTAGCGATGCCCTTTGCTCCTAGTAGCGATGCCCCTGTTCCTAGTAGCTTCTTGTTACTAGTAGTACGGCCAGGAGCCCCTAGAAGCCACTCCGTCCCGGGCGCTATCCCTGTGTTTCTTCCTTTCTCGGGCGTCGCGACCGCCTGAGGCTCTGGACTCGCCACGAGATTTACAGCCGTTGGGTCTGGATGGTAAGTTTGTCTTGAACTTGGAGGGTGTGTCATTTGTCCAAACGCTGCAAATGAGCACCGCAAAATCCCCGCAAAACATCAGCAAAACAGATGAACTTAGAGGATCCTCGTGCGTGGTCCAAACGCGCTTGTCAAACGTGCATGTTTGTCACATCTTTCCAGTTGTTGTTGTTGTTGCTGTTGTTGTTGTTGTTGTGGTGGTGGTGGTGGTGAAGGTCAGCAGCGGTGCAATTAGACAAAGGTTGCAGGAGATGGAGGCCCCGGTGTGAGTCTTCAAGCTGTGAGCTTGGTGCACAAGAACTGGGTGAAACATGTGAAGAAACTGATGAACAGTCATGAAAGGCCCCACATGAATCATCAGTTGTCAGTCTTTTGCAGGATGCAAGCTTCTCCAATCGTGTGCGATAGTGAGCCGAATTCGGACTGGGGACCTAGAACATCTTTGAGCCCTGGTGCGGTCTGCAAAAAGGGATTTGCGCGAAGGCAGAAGCAAAGTTGCAAATGGGCCGCGCAGACGAGTGGTTCAATTCGAGACATGCATGTCGCTTCTTTGAGCCCGATGCGAAGAAATGCATGCATCGTCACTGCGGTCTTTTTGGTTCTTTTTCTCCACCGGCTGCTGGGCTTCGGGCGGCCAAGCGGCCTCAGTGCTTTTCCCGCTCCCACGGGTGGCGTTTGCTACCTGCGAGCCTATGGACGTCAAGCAGCTGGGATGCGAAGGCCTTAGGGGTTGCGCCAGGGATGGGAGTGAGGTCGCTCCAAGGCAGGCCCCTCTGAAAGCTGGGCAACGGGTCGCCGAAGTGGCGGCCGTTTTCGGATGGCGCATGCCGAAACGCGGATTTGGTTGTAGAATATGGTTTGTGGCACATAAGTCACATGGTCATGCCACATGTGTGCTGCGAAGGTTGTCCATCGATGTCCGCAAAAACCCACCCCATGCACAGCCTGAGTAAATACAACGAACCTAGACGAAAACAACACATTTGCAAATTTGGGTGCCTGTGCGGTTTTGTAAAGAAACACCAGTCATACTTTGGGTTCCTCCAGCTTCGTCCCGTCCTCCACTGAAGTCATCTTCAGGGATGCATGGACGAGCACAGAAAGAGCACAGGCCTGAACGTCAGGGCAAGGACTTGGACTTTTGTATACTCCCTCAAATGAACATGGAGGTGGAGTTGGCCCCAAGTGTGGCATCAGAAATCCTCATGTTCATCCTTGCGGGGCCCATCCACGTAACCATGATGAGAAATCAGGGAGTGGACGAAGAAGCTTTGTCAGAGCTTGGATGCTCCAAAACAATTGGTGCGGATGTCTCGTTTTCCCTTCGTGTCAACTCTTCAGCCTCTGTCTGCTGCTTCGTGCTGTGCTGCTGCAGGCCCGCGACTGGCTGACGGGAGCAAGACAGATCAATCGGCAGATCGCGTCAGACAATGAGGACGCACACGAGTGACCTGAGAGCCTGAGTGACTGAATGTTGCTGCACGGTTTGATGGAAGAAGTCCCGGCACCAAGGTTTTCTCCACAGCATTTGGCCTTGGATGTGGTGTAGGATACTAAAACAAAACAGGACTGTCCTCCAAGTCCTGCAAAAGCTAAAATAGAACCGTCCTCCGAAAGCTAAATGAAAAAATCAGCAGTAGGACTATCCCAGTGGTTTGTTTTGAGTTTCTGCCCTCCAATATAGCTGGGTGCACTTTGATTGCACCTTGGAGTTGGAATTGTCGTCCCCCATTGCCTCAAATGTCCAGCTACTTGCTTCAAAGGAATTGGCGGAGCTGGTGCAGACCTTATCCCGAAGATTCATGAAGCTTTAGGATTCTGGACTTCATTTTCTGCATTCTCTTTTGTCAGGTGAATTCAGCCAAAGACTTGCTGCCACGAAGCTCCAGCGTCCCAGTCAGAAGCCCAATACGAGATTCAGTGACGGGATCCTTCCTTGAGCCTTTTTGGATAGGTAGATTCAAGGCATTTCAAGGACATCTGCGTTTCCGATCCGCTGCACCACTCCACCTCACGTTTGTGGATGTTTTACTTACTGTTTGTTCTCCTCCCCACTCCAACAAGAAGGAACGTCTTACATCCCTTCACGCTTGCTCGTGCTTCGCCCCCCGCCGATCGGGGTCGGCACATGGGATCCAATGGTCCATCTGCTATGCCTGAGGCGGGTGGTGCCCGCCACGCAGCAAAGGTGCTCAGGGAGGAGCGACACGCCTTTGTGCCTTGGGTGGCAGGGACTTTTGTTTGGTGTAGTTGAGGCGGTCCTTGCGAATCAGAAGTTTTTCCGCAAGAGAGAGAGAGAGAGAGAGAGAGAGTGAGAGAGATAACTATTAGATCATCAGATCCCTCTCTTGTACCGACTGCTACTACAACTATGTCATAACTATGTATGCCTAGAACAACATAGATCTCTAGATGCCATCTAGATGCCATAGTTGTACTCCGGCCCCACCAGGCCAGGCGCATTGCAAAGTCAGCAGCTCGAAACAGGAAGCCCTATGATCCATTGCATCAGCCTGAGAGGGGATGCTGAACAAGATGCTGAACAAAACAGTCTTTGGTTCTGGGTGTTTAGGGTGGTTGGTTGACCTGAGCAGCGTTTTCACGCAAGGTTTTCCCCAAATGTCCTTCTGGAGGCCGGGTGGCTCAGCTCTGAGCCTTCTTTGTCCAAAGTTGAGAGTGCTGGGATGTGAGGTCCAAGCGCGGCTGAAAACACCGGAGTTGCGGGACTGCCTTGAAGCCAGAAGCTGCAGGAATTCCATCAGCGCAGGTGATGCGGCAAGGACGGCCGTCCAGGAGATGTGCTCTTCAACTCGAAGCGAGGCTGGCGAGGCTGTGGTCGTGGCTGAAGTCGAAGTGCTCGAAGCTCCGAAAAGCCCCGCGCCCGACCTACTGAAGGTGCTAGAGCTGCCGATGAAAGGTGAAGCAGATACCTTTGAACCAGCGACTGAGGTGACGGTCCAAGTAACTACACCTACGGAGAGCCCTCCTAGTCGTAAGGAGGAGCTCGCAGAGGTCTTGCACCAGATGGTCGCCACAGCAGATGCGAACATGCAAGCCGATCACCATTTCGACAGCATTCAGGCCAACTGCCTCGAGTTGAACAGGTTCAACACTGATTCTGTTTCGGCACGCGGGGCAATCATTGAGTGCTTACACCATGTGACAGATGTGGGAAAGCAGGAAAGTGAGAGTGAGGAAGGGGAAGCAGGCACAATGGCCAATCATCCCCAAGTTGAACAGGCAGCCTTGGCCAACACTTCGGAAGACCATCCACCAACACGAGAAGCCGAGGAGGCCGAGACGCACGGCATCACGCAGGATAGCCAGGTGCCTCTTGAAGATGTGCAGCTTCACAGAGAGGGAGGAGAGGACTGCCCGATGGGCACGATGGAGCTTGTCGTTCAGACACCTCCGGAGGGACCGTCTGAACCCTCTGGCCGATGCGGGTCGAAGGCAACGTGTGCCCATGAGACCAGTTGGGATCCACGTCCGGAAGCGAAGGTTGAGACAGGCGTTGCGCAAGGTGAGGCGGACACGCACGGCACTGAGGGCTCTGCAGAAGAGAGCTTGGACCGGACGGAGGCGTGTCGGTGGAGGGCGAGGGCGGAGGAGGAAGTCGCCCCGGAAGAGCAATCGCTGTTGGATGATTTGGAGGAGCTGGCGAAAGAAGTTGGCGCTGAGGACCTTGAGCAAGGTCTGGCAGATGAGATGGCTATCGGGGAGGTCAAGACTGAGGCGGGGCGAGTGCATAGAGGAGCCAATTGTTGGGTTTCACTGGGTTATGGAAGTCACTTCTTTTTTTTTAAATGTAGGGGAGGTATTGTGTTGCACCCCAAGCCTGCAATTCGGCTGGTTCCATAGCAAATGAGCATAGAACACAAGTACCTATTGGATCCTATTGGAGTAATGGCGGGAAATCTTACCAACGTGGGCAATGAAATTGGCTGACTGGCCGGGGGGGATTTTTGAAGAAATGGACCTTGGAATGCTGCGGACTCCATTCGATGCAGATGTCTTTTCTCCACATCATGAGTTTTCGATGATGTCATGTCGGTCACGTGGAGGGGTCCCCAAGTCGGCCGTGTGTGCCAAAAAGAATGTGTATACTCAGTGACGTGTAGTAAAGGTAGTGAAGGAACTGAGTCGTTCCATCATCAGCTACTGTCCATGCGTCGAAAACAACCGACCAAAGGAACAATTTGAGAGTCGCATGGAAGCTGAACAGGCCCCGGTAATAAGATCATTCCAATTGACTCATCTTAACCTGAAGGAAACAAGTGCAGAGCAAGCAGAAGGCAATGGCAATACCTCTCAAGCTCTGACTCACAGGCCGGTGGAAGAGAAAGGCGCGGCCTTGGAGCATGTTGAGCCAAGTAGTGAGGCGAATGTGGCTCCCGAACACTTGGTGATTGACCAGCCCAACTCGGGAGCCCCAACTCCCAGCGCAGAGGAGAGGACCTCAGAGCCCATGCGATCGCCCGAAGACGGAGGCCCTGAGCGCTCGAGGGCGGAGGCTCCGGCCGAGAGTGGGGCCACGGTGGCCACCGCGCACAGCATCGAGGGCGACCAGATGGAGACACAGACCACACACGCAGAAGCAGAAGAATCACAGGAGAAGAGTTTGGAGCCAACCTGGCCTGTTGAGCCATCCGTGGAAGATAAAGTTGGGGAGCAAGCTCAGGCAAGTGTGGAAGCTCCTTTTGTAGCCACTGTGGCGCCAGAAAGCGCGGAGATTGACAAGGCAGAGAGAACAACATGTGCCGAACAAGCACAAGAAGCAGATGAAAGCAGGTGGGGGTCTCATAAGCCATCAGTACAGGGCAAAAGTGGTGTGGAAAAAGCCCAGCCAAGTGCAGATTCTCTTACAGCCACAGTGGAGGGAGAACGTGCAGGTGTTGATAAGACAGAGGAAGTAGCACACATAGAAGAAGCTTGCTCAGCAACTAAGGGCACACTAGAGCAAACCGTGCCCCACGAACCATCAATGGAAGATACGGTTGGTGCCGAACAAGCTCAGCCAGCTGCGGGGGCTACAATGGAGGTAGAAAACGCAGTGCTGGACAAGACAGAGGAAGCAGCAAAAAAGAAACACACAGACGAAGCAGGTGAGACGAGTTTAGAGCAAACCGGGCCTCATGAGTCCTCAATGAAAGACAACACTTGTGCAGAGCAAGCTGAGCCAACCGTTCAGCCAAGTGCAGTGGCTTCTGTTGCAATCATCATCGAGGCAGACAGCGCAGTGATTGACAATACAGAAGCAGCGACACATGCGGAGGCAGATGAGATGAGTTCAAAGCCAACCTTGCCTCATCAGCTATCAATGGAAAACACAGTTGGGACTGGATCAGCTCAGTCAAGTGTGGAGGCCACGGATGCAACCACCACTGTGGAGGAACACGCAAAGATTGACAAGACAGAGGAGACAAGCCGCGTGGCAGAAACAGAAGAAACAGATGCCAGCACACTAGAACAAGCCTTGCCTCATGAACCGGCTATGAAAGACAATGCAGTTGCAGAGCAAGCGCAGCAAAGTGTGGAGGCCATTGTTGCAACCACAG
>CAXAMN010003191.1:55082-77935 GCA_963970005.1 Durusdinium trenchii
CTGTTGAGCCATCTATGGAAGATGAAGTTGGTGCAGAGCAAGTTCAGTCAAGTGCGATGGCTCCTGTTGCAATCACCGTTGAGGCAGACAGCACGGTGATGGCCAAGACAGAGGCAGCAGCACATGCGAAACAAGCAGAAGAAGCAGATGAGATGAGTTCAAAGCCAACCTTGCAACATCAACCATCAATGGAAGACAGAGTTGGGACTGGATCAGCTCAGGCAAGTGTGGAAGCCACAGATGCAACTACCACAGTGGAGGAAAACGCGAAGATTGAAAAGACAGAGAAGACAACGCATGCAGAACAGGCAGACGAAATGAAGGAAGGCAGGTTGAAGCAAAGCTTACCGGGTGAACTGTCCACACAAGTTTCTCTTGCTGTGGAGCAAGCGCAGCCAAGTCCCGAAGCCTTCCTTGCAAGCACAGAGGGGAAAGAGATAGCAAGACACACCCAGAAAGCAGAAGCAGATGAGAGTAGATCAGAGCAATCCTCATTTGTCAAACCGTCGATTGAAGATAAAGGTTGCATCGAGCAAGTTCGGCAGAGGGTTGAGCCTGCGGTTTTGGAACCTGAAGTTGAAGCACCAAGAGAAGCAGCCAGGAGTGTGAAGAATCTAGGACTCGATGAGGCCCACTTAGACAGAGGATCAGAAAGTTTCACAAGTTCAGGAGCCACGGAGGCCCATGTTTATCCATTTTTAGTATCGTATCCACTTCTACAGCTGTGGGTGAGGCAAGCAGCCTTTCTTTTCCACAGGTTTTGGAACATGTATGAGGGATGCTCCCCTGTGTTTTTTAAAGAAAGCACCCTGAAGTAGATAGAATATGATAGAATATGAACGAATCCACAAACCATGACCAGCTTTCCTCTTCTTCTTATGGATTTTCCTAGATTCTATTCTATCTAGTCCAGAATGACTCGGTTTTGAGACCCCCCTGTGCTACCTCACCTCTTTTTGAGGGGGAAGGTTGCTGATTTTCCAGCCGCCAGAGGCTGGAGCTGGCCGAAGGTGGACTTCCACCCCTCCATTCTGCTTGCTTGGCAATGTGCTGAGGACAGGCACCCCCACAGGCGCAGCTGAGCCGGGCTCAGCAAGCCGCAAGTCTTTCCATGTTTATATAAGGTCGTGTTCTAACCATGTTCTCCCGACCAGTCCACCATGTAGCGAATGACTCTCCAGGTAGGTCAACCAAGTATCCTGGTACCTCGTTCCCCACAGCCATGTCTTTCCTCGTCTTTCTGAGTCTGAAGAGTTCCAAGATCACTGCGGACTTCCACCACCGAATCCTTGCAACTTGCGAGTTTTCGCGGGTGAGGGGAGCAGAGGTCACAACCGCTAGGCACCAAACGATCAAAACGTCTCATGCGATGTGACATGAGCGAATGTTTGAGGCAAGACTGCTGGACGACCTCGCGTGGAGAACGAATTCCGCGTGGAACTGGCCAAAGGCCTGGCCACCGAAGTGACACCTGGGGCAGAGGTCAGCTGTCAGATCTCTACACATGTGATGTTGTCCGAGACTGCTACGGATGGTCTTCGCTCGATCCAGGCTCCAAGGGCCTTGGGCTGACTGTCTGTCCCGACGCGCAGAATCGTCCGAACCTTGATCAGCAGAATCGGCCGATATGTTCGATTGCTTCCTGTCCCATTTGATCGACAACACCGGCAGGTGAGCTGTTGGTGGTGCAAGTCGATCCGGAGGCTGGCAGAAGTCGAGCCTTTTCGGCGTTCTACGCGGTGCGGATGTGTTCATCGCGGCTCGCGGAAGGTCGGGTTTTGAAGCAGAATCCTCCGGTTTTTTCTCTCACGCGCAGTCTTCTGCACAGGGGGCAGTTGCCCAGTACAACTCGAAAGAGTTGGCGAGAGGCTCAGCGAAGCTGATTTTGCCCAGGACGGGAAGTATCATGAAGTATCTAGCACTTACTTCGCAGGGAAAACATGAGGAAACCCATGTTTGATCCGCAAATCCACTGCCCCACTGCCCACGGTACACCTTCGTTGCAGGGTCCTTTTTCTACTCACCATGGTGGTCAGTAACGGCAGGTGGTGTTTCTGGTCACAGCTCCGATCTCCCAAATGGATCGTAGCATCGGTGTCTCGCTCTCATCCTGCTGAATCGGTGAATCGGTGCGGTGGCCTTTTTCTTCCTCCTCTTGTTCCTCTTGGTGTGAATGGTGGAGTCTTCCTCTTAGGACTTAGGCTTGTTTTTTCGTCCCAATCCCGTGGGATTTGGAGTGGAGTGTGCGGATGTTGCAGTGATTTGGGTGGAAGGAAGGCCCCACGACATGACAGGATCACTCTGACGCAAGTGAACGGCATCCGCGGAGATGTGGAGGCCATGGTGGAGGCCAGGAGATGAGATGAGAGGTTGAAATGGTGGGACACAGCACAGCTGGAGAGACAGTGGAAAAAGCATCCTGTCGAGAGGCCATGAAAGAGAGCGGCAAGCTAGACTTGCGAGTGCGTACAGCCAGCCATGTTTGATCCAAGAAGTTGGAAGTTTGAGTAGTTGCTCGCATCCTACCTGGTCCTACCTCGCCATTCTCAAGTTGGTCCGTTCTTCACAGGGGTCGATGAGCTACCTCCAAGCATGAGCTACCTCCAAAAACTTGGCCGACTCTTTGGGGTATTTATCCGCCTGGACAGGTCCGGTGAGAACTCAAGAGCGGCAGGAAAGGTCTTGGTCACAGGTGTGCCGCGAGAAGCGGGAGACACGGGTTCCTTGTAGAAGTCGGACAGGCAGAGCCAGACAGAAAGATATGGAACAAAGGAATCAAGAATCTTGATGTCTAAGATTGATGTCTGAGAACATGTGAGAGGAATCGCACGGTCCTTTAAGCCAACCTCACGTTTTCGTCGTTTTCAGACCTTTTTCTTCGTCCACTCAACTCCATGCTTTCGTGGGCATAAAGGAGATGCCCCCCGTCTGCACCCTCAGGACTTGGTTTCGATCATCGGAGCAGTGCGCGCCGTGAAGAATGTCTCGAGGCGGGGGCGCCCAGGGCGTTTTGAGGTTTGTGTTTGTGGGCGGCCCCTGCAAATTCCAAAGACCTTTGGGGGCCTGATTTGGGCGGTGTTCTTAGATTCTTCTTTGGTTCAGGATATGGAGCGCCTCATTTGCACATCTTGGTTTCTTTGGTTTGGGGATCTGAGGAGCTTTGCTTCGGCTTTGCTGTCAAGATTTGGGGGTTGTGGTTGGAGAATGGTACCATCCCGCTTGAATTGGTTGTTGTGGGTGTCCAGCTCATTTATATAACTACACCAGCTTCCCTTCTCTTCTCCAGCTGCAAATGTTACCGGGACCAGGGTATGCATATTGCAAAGCATCAAGGAGTGCCAATAGGGCAGCTGATTTGTGGGATTTTCCTTTCAAGGTATTCTTCTTCCAAAGTTGGTGATGTGCACCTGGCATCCCCATGCATCCCTTGGCATCGAAATTAACCATTGGCTTACTGCATCACCATGAAGCAGTGCAACCAGATACACGGATACACAACAAGACACCGCCACACGTGTGCATGATGTGTGATCCTTAAATCATGACCGCGCCACTGACAGAGGCATGCTTCAGGGTATTCTGGCGCACTGATCGAAGGTCTGCGAAACGCGTTGTTTTGGCGCTATCGTGGCGGCCTCCTGTGAGGCTGCAGCGCGCCCAGTGAGGCAGCATCCTCTCAAATGTTTTCCTGACAGGCACAGGCCAAAGACAGCTTGTGCTTTGGAAGATCGACGAAGATCGCATCGCTTGAAGCGAGGGAGCAAGTCTCACGCGGTCGGTCATGGGAACGCCCTGGTGGCATCCGAAAATGCGCGCCTTTTGGCCCAGAGGTTGATGGCAAAATTCGCTGGCCAACTTCAAGGAATGCAGTTGTTGTGTCTTGAACTGCAGCTTCTGGGAGATCAAGGTCGGGGGTGATGGACCCGCTTCCAGACGTGATTCATCGACGGGATGAGTCCCTACAAGGGCTTGTTCTACCGTGCAGACTGCTGGGGGAAGCTTTAGCACAAGATGATCAGTTTCTCAGCTTAGAGGAGACCAGCGTTGCTGGCGGCGGAAGTGCAGACTATGACTTCAGTCTTCCGCAATTCGCCTTGGACGCTGCAGGCGGGGAAGCTGGTTCCCTCCTATTCCCGCATGTTTCGGAGCGAAAGATCCCATTGAGTGCAAGTCGCAGCCAATGACCGTTCCAAACCGATCCATGTGGTTTTCCAAACTTGCCCATATGGTTCCCCAAATCCCAAAGAGAGACATAGATACCCGGACGGGTGGCCCGTCTCGAGGAACCTCGAGCTTGCCATCGACGGGCTTCACCCAGCAGGGGCTTCTGCCAGAGATCCAACGCCTTTGGCGCTCCTTTGACTCTAAGATCGTGCTTTGGAAGTATGACGACCCTGCAGTGCAGGAGGTCACGGAGTACACTGGAGCAAGGCACTGAGCAAGAGAAATAGACATAGAAAAAGCGCACGGAGGAGTTTTTGTTGTGCCCAGAGTGACAAACAATTACTTCGTGAGATACTTTGCTTTTTGACACATTGCATCTGAAACTGAGCCCTGTGTTTCCTTTTTTGCCAAGGTCTCTGAAGCTGTCGTTGCAGCAGCCACTGCCCGCCCGAAAGACTTTGTCCAGGGTGTTGACTATTTTTTGGTGCTGGCGACAACGTTGGAGATATCTCTTCATGCTCTCCGATTCGCTCCAGGTAGCAACCGCTTGCTGCCTCCTGTGCGCACACAATTCGCAGTAGCAAGCGATGATATCTCAATGAGCGCTGTGGCTTGTGATCCATCCAGTGGGCGAATCTTTCTGGGTGGTCGGGATGGGTGCATTCATGAGTTGCAGTATGATGAAGACACCCGATGGCTGGGAAGACCCAAGAAGTGTCGCAAGAGCGCAGTAAGCTGGAACCTGCAGTCGCAGCTGCCTGCTGTTCTGCAGCGCGCCTGTGTGGCCATCTTTGGGCCAGCCGAGGCGGTCTTGCAGCTTGTTGTGGATGCCTCGAGGGGTTTGCTCTTTGCACTTTCATCATCGAACATCACCCTCTTTCAAGTGCCACCAAGTCAGCAGGATGCCTATGGCCGCTTGGAGGAGAAGCCAGTGGTCCAATTATGTTCCATCTCCCAATCCTCCATCGCCAATGAGGTGGGGCGCATCAAAGCTAGGCTCTTTCCTGGCTTGCTTCCAGTGGGGTCACGCGGCTTGAATCCCTTTGGCAGTGGCTTGGTTTCTGCAGCGCCACCAAAACTGATCAAAGTGCTCACGGTTGGAAGACCTCTTGGGGGAAGTGTCATAGCATGTGTTGTTGCAGAAGATGGCACTCGTATCTTCCTTCGAGGCAATTCCCGTCCTGTCCCCCAGGGTGCTGACGGCAATAAGCAAGGTCGCAGTGTACGCGCCAACATCACCTCCATGGCAGTGCACCATGTGCGGTTTTTGGATGCCAATGCGCCAAAGGATCTTCATGTGAAGGATGCTTTGTGGGAAAATGGAGTGACACTTTTACATTGCAGCTTTGGGACGGAGGGATCCACTCGTGACGCAGTGGTTGCACTGAGTACAGACTTAAGAGTTGTAGCCCAGAGGCAAGGCCGCGGCCATTCGCCATGGGTCAATGTGGCGGGAACGGCCGAGCATGTGGACACCATTAGCTTGACACAGGAGACGGAGATTCCACAAATCTTTGGAATTGCTTCCCTGCCAGCTCCGATTTCGAAGCCCATTGAGCGGCTCTTCTCGAATCCGAGCCAAGGCTTGATTCTGCCAGTGGCCCATTTGAGTGAGTTGGCCAAAGAGCAGCTGTTGGCGGCGCCACGTTTTATGGTGATCTCTTCCATTGGTGCCCATGTCCTGCGTCGGATGCAGCCCTTGGACGCATTGCGAGAACACCTGCTTGCTGGTCAATTGCCTGCCTTGCAGGAGTTTGTAGGACAATACACGGCTGAGCAGGCATGCGCTTTGCTCTTCCAAGTGCTCACGCTTGCGGTGCCTAAGCTGAACCCTGAAGCTGTTGACAAGCAGATGGGGCTCTCCAGGAACAAGGGAAGTAAGTTGAAGTCTCAAACTCGAAGCAACGCTGGCCTGTTAGAGCCCAGAGGGCTTGGGGCTGGCGCCTTCGCAGGCCCCGCAGGGTTGCGAGATCCAACGGAAGAGGTCCTACTTCTACGAGCTGAACAGCTTTTACTATCACAGCAACTTTCTTTTCAGCTGGGTTTTGCACAGGCCTTGCCATCCATCGAAGCTGGTGCACACCCCTTCCAAGGTTCTCCGCTGGGCTATTCTGTGATGTTCCAGAGTGCTGCTCGCCTCTCTGCCCGGATGCGAGGTTTATACCTCTATCTCAGTCGGCTCCTGAGGCCCTTGTGGCTTTCACAGGTGATGCTGGTGGCTTGGCCCCCAGTTTCCGAGAAGAAGCGGCGCCGGGATGAATGGTGGCCACCACCACCAGACCCTCCGCCCGTGGCAAAGGGAGCTCAGTGGCAATGTGCTTTTTCCCAGTCGCAGCGCGCCTTCTTGCGCTCGCAGTTGCTGCTCCTCAAAAGCGCTCTGGATCGATGCTTGCCGCGCCTTTGCCGAGAGGGATGTCTTCTCCCTGTCAACGGAGGAGGTGGAAGCGAGGAGGTGGATGCGGCCAATGGGGCCATGCAGATCTTGGTCGCTTCCATGGAGGCCTTGGACTTTCTCGAGTTGATGTCCAACTGTACCGCAGCCATGGCCTCTGGCTCTTGCTCAGCTGAGACCTTGTTGCGCTTCTCGGAGCTCACCTTTCGGGACTTGGTGTGCCAGGCTGAAGCGCGGAAGGTGCTGCAGCAGCTCATGCAAGCTGGGATTGTGGCCTGTCGTGATTTGTCCAACTGCCCAAGCCTTTTTCACCAAGCGGATTTGGAGGTGCAAGAGGCCTATGAGATCCTCAAACTGGTGGAGTCCAGTTTGCAAGCTGCGACACAAAGCACCTTGGAGCTGGCAAGGTTGAGCCACTTGACGCATCGAGCCTTGGAGACCTTGGAGAGGAATGCTGCACAAGTCAACTTGATGGATGCCGCAGCTCGACTTCGTGCGGTGGGTGCCTGCAAGGCACCGGGTGCCGGGTGCTGCAACCTGGGACACTTGAGTAGTGAGTAGTGGCACTTCTTAACTGTTGGCTGCCTTGTACACT
The DNA here is from genome assembly GCA_963970005.1 of Durusdinium trenchii. Lineage (NCBI taxonomy): Eukaryota > Dinophyceae > Suessiales > Symbiodiniaceae > Durusdinium > Durusdinium trenchii. Next base: position 62,234 of record CAXAMN010003191.1, read on the forward strand.
GATGTCATAGCACAGGTACACGGTGTATTCCTTGAGTTCGATGACTTGAGAATGGGAAACGTGACTTGTCGTCTCCTCGGTTTGCCTTTTTGAAGCATTGAAGGGTACCTTTGCATGCCGGGCACCGGTGAAGTCACATGAAGTCAGCCTTGGTCCCTCGCGTCGCCGAACGGTTTGACCTCAAATGAACAGATTCCACGGATGTCAACCTCCCATGGTTTGTGAGGTTTTGGCCCAAAACCGATGTCCCCCTCCAAAAGAGCCGCCGGCCCCGCGAACTTCGCGCCCTACCGCTCCGCAGGGATTGATCGCACTATGCTCCAGTGTGGCCCGAGCACGAGATCCCAAGGATGAGGCGTTGAGGCCTCAAGATCCATCGAATCCGCGTCTTCAGCAGTTGCACTATGCGCGCCTGGAATGTTATCAAGTGGTGCTGGGCCTGCTAGAGGATGTGTGCTTCTTCGCACGACAGCGGTCTGGCTCGATTTTGCAAAGTTTGGCGCCCACAGAGAGGAGGATGGAGTTGCCTGAGCTACTTCCTTCCCACTTGTCGGACGCGGATGCCATGGCCATTCTGGATGGGCTGCTGAGGCATTGCTTGGAAGGGCACCGCTACCAAGCTGATGAGCTCTTCCATTTCTGCGTTCTAAAGTGGATGATGCAGTGTGGGCTGCCTCCTTACCAGTACAAATCACCGTATTTGAAGAACTTCTTGTTGGTTCATGCCAAAGATCATCCGGAGCTTCATTGCAGATATCTCCAGCACAATGGTCGCTGGGCAGAAGCTTGTGATGCATACCTCTCCTTGGCGCGGGACGTCTCCTGTCCGTGATTTGATCCTATGTGTTTTGAACATTTGGATTTCCAACTCGCAGAAGTCCGTCTCCGTGTTTTCCAGGTCTTGCTACGTCAGAGTCACAAGCTTGATTGCTAGAAGTCAGGAAATGCTCATCCCGATGTTGGAGCATCCCCTACTACCCAACTGGAACCAGTTCAAGTCTACAAAATGCATTTGAACTCCAAAGAACTTGAGAATGAACTATAGTTTGTTTGTCACTACGCATGCCTCAACTAAGCAGCACAGGTTGTACCAGACCCGATGTCTTTTCGTTGCCTCCGTGGTTTTTGATACCCCACAGCCACACGGGCCACACGATGTCGAACCCTACGAGGCCGAACGGCAAGACGGCCACGATGATCGCTTGCTGATGCTTCAAAATGCAGCCCTTTGTGCCAGAATGCCTCGTTCCAATCGGAGGGTGGAGCCCATTCTGCGCATGATGTCGGAGACTGCCAAGCAGAACCCGGGGCCGGGCAAATTCGAAACCAGACAATCCATCATATGAAAAGTGGTCGTGTCTAGCCTTTCGGCCCTGAACACTTGCGAAAGATTAATGATTATATAACAAGGGACAACAGCACAGCACAAAAGGCATAGATGCCAAGCAATTTACACACAACTGAAAGCAGAAACAGCTTTCCTCATCACTTTCAAGGGTACACGTGCTTTTATGGTTTTTTTGAATTGTGCCAAGCAGGTGCACTCTTTGGGCCATTTCGTGGTCATAGTTGCAATGCAGGAGACCTTTTAGTGACAAGCAGTGTCACTTTGACATACTTTGAGTGGTTGTCGTGATGTCACAGCACAAGAAAACCACGACTACAAGTTCACCAAAGCGCCCTGGGCGTCCTCGGAAACCGATGCAGTAACCGCTCAGAGACCCAAGGACTTTCAATGACTGCAAACCCCTCTGAGAGATTTTCGACACAAAGTGGGGTTCGATGTGCAGACTCTGTCACACAAAGCCCTCTAGTCGCCTCATGCAGCAACCTTCGAAGAGGACTGATGACATTCCCAAATCAGCAAGGCTGAATGTTTCACATTGAAGCACCCCCCACATGGTGCCACAAAGTCCAAGTTGACCCAACACCATGCAAATCGAGTTATCAAGCACGAGGTCGGGTTTTGAGCGTATCTTTGGGGGTACAGTAGATGTAGCCCGCTCAGACTGCCCAACCAAGAGAGGATCGTTCCTGGTTCCTCATAGAGCCTTGCTTTGGACATTCACCGGTTAGAGCTGTTGAACCTGATCACATTATATTATATACCTTGCTGCGGCGTTTTCTTGTCAGGCACTGAATCACAAAAAGGTTGCAAGTGGCATGTCCTGGATGACAGAGATGTTGGACATCTGAACTGATGCCTGGCTGGCAGGCAATGCTGGCAGGTTGGAAGCCGGTGCGGCTTCGAAGCAATGGGAGGAGCACTGATTCTCCGAAATTCGGCTGTTGAGGTTCATGTGCATCCTTGGAGGAGGAGGAGCATGTCTAGATGCATGTCTGGCATTTCTGGGGCGCTGTAGGGCTCGCACTTGATTCACTGACGTGTGCACCAGGTTTTTTTGTGCTCGGTCGGAACCGGAGAGTAAGAATGCTGCCTGCATTTGGTTTAGGTCCCTTTATGGCACCTCAACTGAGCCATGGGCAGCCATGTGGTGTACATGCTAGCAAGAAGTTTGCCTGGATCCTCATCCGGAGCAGCTGCAGGCTCCAACGGCTTAACATGTGGGATGGTGGCCTGTAGCGTGGTTTTGTAGGGTTATATAGTCGCTTGATGTCGCTTGCACAGGGCAGGCGCAGTGTGATCCCACTCTCATGAGTTCATGGCTCACTCACAATCATCTCTTTTCTTGTGTTCAAGAGATTTCAATTGAGCATATGGCATAGATCGTATGAGGATAGATCGTATGAGGATACGAGCCACGACCCAGCTGGCACGAGTAAAGCTCTCAGGCCAAGTCTAAGTGTCAAGAGGCCACAAACACATTCAGGAAGTATGAGCAGCATGCAACGACAACTGCTGACATGCAAGGGAAGATGGGATGAGAAGCCCCGTGAGCAACCCGTTGTGTATGGAGAAAGCTCACGCAACGATCACAAGGACAATCACGACAACAACAACAACAACAACTACTAAAGAAACCAACAAGAAACGTTTTTTTCTGGATTAATTGTTACACCTCCCCTTTTCGCTGCCTAACACAAAATATCTATCAATTGGAAATATAATATTTAGGCAGGATGAAGGAATTGAATAGAATCAATATATTATAATGAATTCAATAATAATTAATTATGAATTTAATTTATATATATCTTTCATATATTTTTTATAAGGGAATGGAAAGATATATTTATATTATTGTTATTCCCACAATATTTCTTTTCTATTGAATTAATTATATTTAGAATTATATAACGACATATATTTTTGAAATACATTAATATATTTTATATAATTTTCGATCGAAGGTCGACGTAAGGCTTATATTATTGATAATATTTTAATTGATTGGATTCTTTTTAAATTATTTGGGTTTTTTATATTTGACGAAAAATTTGGTTATATTATATATTATATATATAAAGAAATAATATTAGTATAATTAATTATTTATATTAATATTAAATGAATTACTATATTAATATTAATTATTATTATTATTAATTGTTGTGTTTTGAATTATTAATATAATATTATTGTTATTTTTATCACCATAATTATAACCATGATTATTATTATTATTGTTATTTAATACCATTGTTGTTTCTTATTATTCTTCATTTTCTTTTTATTGCTATTGATTGTTGTATTTTACGCCTTAACGAAAGATTCCCGATAATTCCGCGAACATATAGGTTGATATTTGCATTTATTTTATGGATTCTTACCTAAATCAAGCAACAACAGATCTACCAAGACATGAATACAACAACCGTAGCTCTTCCAGCTTATCCTCCACGTAATTGAGAATTTTGGCCAATCTATTTTGTGATAGCTCAATCTCGTCTATAATTCCAAAATGGTATTTGATGGAAATATTTAGATTATTATATTTATAGAATCATTAATCTAAGAAGATCTCTAAAGGATATATCCCCGCGAAAATTGATCATGGAAAACACAAATAATTCGCGAAGATTATTTATTATTTTTTTTTCGAATAATAATTTTCCAACAAGAAGGAATTTTAATTAATCTCAATCACCATATATATATATTTATAATTCTATTTAAATTAGATAATATAATTTATTTAGAGAAATTCAATATTTTCGATATATATATATATTTATTTAATATATATATTCTTTTTATCGATATATTTTATTAAATATACAACGATAATTAATATTATTAATACAATTGCAAATTTAATTAAGTACAATTCATATCATGGGAGTAGCGTCACGGATGTGTGTGCGGTCCTTTTCTTGAGCCAAACGTTGTGGCGGTTTTTTCGCCAAATTGGTTGTGGGTCTTACGTGGTCCATGTGCTCTTGCAGACTCACGCTCCCCCTTGCGACTAGTTCGCAACTTTCAATCGGTCTTTGACCAAAAAGAAGCTGAATCCACACCATTTGCCGTGTAGATTCGGCAAACCATCCTTGTGCCATTCGGCATCCACATAGATCAGCCGCTCAGAAAACTTCATGGTGTTCTGGTTGAGCAGCCAAGCCACCGTCACCCTGAGGTACTCGAGATCCCTCATGTCTTGGGGAGTTGATCGATGCTCCGGGTGAAATCTCTGTACCCTCAAATTGTGCCGTCGGACCATCCACGTTTCCAGAGGCAGACGAAGATAATCCCAAGCGTCCGTCCTTGGAACTGGTCGAAACTTCGTGGCTTCTTCATCCACCAGTCGCTGCACCTTGTCGAAGAGCTCCTGGTTCCATCAAAGCGATGGCTGAATCACCAAGGTGTCTCCCTCGTCTCCCACAGGTGGAACCAGCCGATGCGGTCGATCCCATGGTGAAGGATAAGCTCGGTGTGGGTCATCTTGAGGCCCTTCTGATGGATGCGGAAGAGGTCCAGGCTTTGGTGCCACCACCCAAGGAGGATATTCTTCTGGCCACGCCGAGCAGGTCGCTTGGACACCTCCTGGTCTGAGCACGAAGACGAACCTTTAGATGTAATCCCCATAGCCGCTGCCCCCCGCGCCGCTGCTTTGCCCCCAGAGTCGCCCATCGGCCCTGGTGGCGGGCTTTTCCGTGGATAATACCCGGACTTCAAGCCCTCGATGGTTTCATTGACATGTTGCACATACTTCGGCAGCACAGGTGGAGGTTTCGGCAATGGACCAGACACCCCTTGCACATACTTCGGCAGCACAGGTGGAGACTTCACGGGCGGGTTTTCTTCCCGACCGTTTTCGATCCCCTTTGCTGTCCAGTCGTTGTCGACGAAGAAGACGATGCAGCCCCACCCGGGTAGCTGGACTCCTCAACCTCGCTAGCCCGGCCAAAGCGCAGCTGCAGCTTTCCCCAAATGCCATGGCGAGCGCTCGCGGCTTCGAATTCGACGATATTGGGAGCCTCTAGGCTACTGTTAGGGTCTTCCCACTTTTGAGACATTGAAGTCTCCGATCCTGGCGTGCGGCCCGACGCCTCTTCATTTCTGGCCTCTTGTTCTTTTCTTATACTTTATTCTTTTTCTTTTTCTTTTTGTTGTGACCTTTCTTGGTCTTTTTGTTCCCTTGCAAGCCCCGCTCGCAGGGTACACAACTTGGGTCGGGTCGCCACTAGGGATTCTCCCCCGGAATTGCTATGGTTGTACTGATTCTGGAAAACACGTGGTTTTGAATCCCCGGCGTTGACCCTCTTCTTACCAAAAACCCTAATCGCTTCAGCTGCTAAAGCCACGCTCAGAGAAGCCACCACCGCCACCTTGACGATTTGACTCGGCCACCCAGAGAAGTCGGCGCAGCTGGCTAGGCATAGAGCGACCTTAGCCAATCGCACTCCACCATCATTCTCGCCCTCCGGAACCTCCGCCTCCTGGGCGATGTCCTTCTCCGCCAGATCCGCCATGCGAATGAACTTCCGGAAGCGTTGCCATGCTGTCTTCACGGCAATGGCCTTAGTGAGGAAGTCCGTAATCAACTTCGTCCCCTCCAAGTGGTAGATCTGCCAAGTTCCCATCTTTCCCTCAAGGCGTGGGAACGCAATCGCAGATGGCGAGTTCGCCCCGGACCATCAGGTTGTCGGATGATGGCGATTGCTGCCTGGCTATCCCCATAGGTGACCACTGCCGGCGGCTCCTCCACCCCCAACACCTCAGTCATCAAGGCCTGCAAGCTGTCACCCATCACGGACGATTCGATGTAGCCCAACAACTCGGCTTCCGCCGTCGACAATGCCATACAGCTTTGCCTTGAAGATTCCCATTGAACCACTCCACCACCAACCATGGCTATAATGCCTTGAACACTTTTTTCCCCTTGTGGGGCGTAAGATACGTCGCAGTAGATCTCCACCAGGTTTATGTTGCGTTCTCGAGCCAAGGCTTGGTCGGGTCCTACTCTTTGCATTTTCCATAGGCCAAGAAGCACTCGTCAGTGGCGTGCAGGTACTCCAAGATATAGTAGCCTGTCTGCAAAGCCCAACGTGGCCTTTTCGTCACTGCCCTCCCCAGTGCCCCAATAGCGAATGCCAGATCCGGTCGACTCCGCACCGCAACCCACAAAATCTCTCCAGCAATGGCCTGAGCCTGGCGAACCTCCTCAATCTTGACGTCCTCCTCTTCCTCCACAAGGCTAGCATGTTCCTTTGGCAGCGGCGTAGATCTTTTGTTTGTGATCTTCCGGCGACGAAGTAGATCTTGTAGGTATGAGGGTTGTCCCACCAAGAGTTCCTCGCCCTGATACTTCATTTCGAAGCCACAAAAACGCACCCATTCTTCAGAATTCACCAACTCCGGCTTCGAAATCTTCCACTCCTCTTGTATGCGAGCCACCAACCCATCGTAAACAACTTTTGTGCCCATCACCAATAGGTCGTCTACATAGACCAGCATCAGACCAACCGGAGCATCACACCCTTCCTGTAGGACCCGCCATAGGTTTCGTTCTTTTGTGGGTTGAAGCTTGTATTTCACCCCCTCCGCAATCCAGTCAAACTTGTTGAACATGGCGTCCCGGTGTAGTGCCCAGAAGCTTGGTGACGTCTGGAACCCGTAAAGTGCTTTGTGGACTATCCACACTTTGTTTTCCGGGCAGACGCCCAACTGCGACATGATTTTGGGCGGAACCACCGCCACTGGAGCAGCGCCAGGAGCGGTAGGCCTTGGCGCCTGTAAGAAGGCACTTTTGACATCAAGCGCCAACATCATCCATCCTTCATGAGCAGCCCGACGCACTGCGCATCTGATCAAAGTGCCGTCCGCTCCGCTGGCGTAACTTCCTGCTGGACCAGGTGCAGGGTCTGCCGTTGGTGATGTCATGTTTCCGCATATGACAGCCCGCGCGCGATGCGCGCCACTTCCTCCCTTGCGCACGCCGCACGCACACCATTTTGCCAGGTACTAATTCGGCATGAGGAGGAAGGCTTTCACGAGGTACAGGATGTATTGCCTGCGTGTCTTTCACGAGGACATCGTATTCATATTGAAAAGTTGGAATCCAATCTTGAGGATGCGCTCGAACTTCATGAAGAGGCACCGTGACTGTTTGCAGGACATCAGATTCCTGAACTTGGAGCCTGCTAAGATGGATACGAGTGTCCCTTTCCACTCTACCCAATTGGATCAAGTTGTCCTCCAGCTCATCCCGCCATCCCACAAACAACTCCACCTCTTGTCCCTGTTGAGCCCCTTGTGAAGCATTACGAGGAACCCCATCCACCAAGTTGGACAATTGTTCTTGTAGTCGCATGTGGTGCCACTCCCACGTCTCCTTCACGAGCTCCATGGGCAACCACCTCCCAACACCATCTTCGTCACCGTAGGGCCCTTCAGCGGGAACTCCCACTGTCATAGCTTTCACTCCCGAAGCTGATGCGGCTGTTGAGGACCTCGGGAACCTCTCTGGTGCATCCTCCCATAGTTTCGAAGTCGAATTTTTTGGCTCCTTCAATGAAGACGACGAAGAATACTCCCCCCCCGCTGAAGTCGGACCCGCAGCAGTGACCACCGCCGTAGTTTCCCCCAAGCGTGGAGTATTCCCTAAAGGCTGTTTGCCAGTCAATCTCCGGTGAGGTTGGCCAGGACGATCCTCTTCTTCTAGTTGAAGCTGCACCATGTCCCCTTGCACCCCTTGTTGAATGCGAAGCTGTTCACCTTCTTGGTTGGTTTGTACTGCTTCCCTCACATGAAGAATTCGACCATCTTGTAGTTGCACCACCCAACCGCCATTGACCAGGTGACTGGGATATAACACCCGTGCTTCCACAAACGGTGCAACAAGTCCTCCACCTTTGTGCCACTTTTTTACCTTGACCAACACCTTCCCTCGATAAGGTAGCATAGGAAGGCAAGGTACCCCCAATTCCTCCAGCTGTCGACGACGACGTTCTGCCGCCACGTAGCGGATCGCGTCCGGCCATGAAGTTGCTTCGCAGCCATGTTCAGCCAGCTTGAGGCGCACTCTTCTTTTGATTTGGTGTACTTCAGATTCGGCATGTCCATTTGAAGCCGGATCATCTCCTGCCGTAGTTGTAGGAACAATTCCATTTTTCGCACACCAAGCTGCCATCGATCGAGAGATCAGCTCCTTGGCTCGGTCCGAATGTAAACGATCGACATAGATCCCCATGGCCTTGAAGTGTGCCAACGCCTTCTGCATCGCCACCACCACTTCTTCCTTCGCCCGGGACACTATAGGCTCCACATGCACCACATGTTTCACTGGGACCTTTTTCAAGGAGTCTTGCAGTTCTTGATGAAAACATTCTTCCTCTGGGGATTCTTCCTTCATGATGTCCAATTCCCCCGGTTCTGCATCATCCTCCTCCACAGGTGGTTGCCCCGGGTCTTCTTGAGGTTGGTCTTCATGTTGTTCTTCTTCCTGTTCTCCATTGTTTGTTTCCTTCCCTCCACCCAAATCCGGGACCAAAGCAACTGCTATCAGGGCATACTTCATGTAATAGCTTGTGGTCAAATCTTTAGCCCGTGGTAGAGGTCCCTGACATAGACTATGAAGAAGTCATAATTTCTCCTTCCTTTCTCCGTCGATGAGGTCGTTGAGCCCCCATCTGTTCGACACATAGGCGACAATCCCGCCGAAACGGTCGATGGCCTTGCCGGAAGTGTTGCGCCCACTGTTCCTTCTCCCTCGCTGTCAAGGCCTTGGCTATTTTGGGACCTTCCCCCATCAACTGCTCCAAATACAGCTTCAGCGAGGCCCAAACCGCTGCTCTGAATCCTGAGGCCCACAATGCCCACGATCGCGACTGTTCCATGTGCTCCGCCAGGTTTTCTGCAAGAGATTCATCTTGGCCTGGTGGACTTCTCAACTCATGGAGCTCCGTCATATTGGGCAAGTTGGTCATGATTGTAATAGGCTTTTTTCGGATGTGCCCCATAGGTTTTTGATCAAAGCTGACCATGTTCATCCCCTCTTCCTCCTCCAAAGCGAGAATCTCTTCCCAGCTCCAAAATGAAGGCATCACGCTTCCCAATTTGTTTTTCCCAGGATCCTCCGGAGATTCCAGCAAAAAGCCTGTCTTCACCCTCCCGAGGTCATACTTTACGCGTGCCTCCTCCGCCATGTAGTAGATGCCCACTTGTTTGCGGATCAGGGCCGTGTCGTGGTCCGCCAGTCGTTGTTCCCCAGCACTGAGGTTTGGTAGTCCAAATCTTCCAGCTCCTCGATCTCGTAGTGGTCGGGGTCCCGGGCGTTTGAACCTCATTCTCGACACTGTCCTGCATGGTGGTCCACCAATCACACTCTTGATGGCCCCCTTTCTTGCCAAATTGGCCAAGAAACCCCATAGGCCAGGATTGTGAACATCCTGATCCTTGCCCTTGGTGATGTCCAGGGTGATCACCTCCCAGCCGTCCTGTTCCAGCCTTCGCCATTCCTCCGCCTTCTCCCCGGCATAGAGGTGTAGCAGAATCTTCTTCGACTGTTGCAATCGCCTTCTTATACCTCGATTCCAAGGTAGTGTGCCTATGGTGGACTCCTGACTCTCCGACATGTAGCGAAACACTCGGGAAGGCACCTGAGGGAAGCGTCTTTTCCACCACCCCATGATGTCCTCGTCCAGGTTCTCCTCATCATTCAGGTCTTCTACCTTTTTCCGCTCCGCCTCCTCGATATCCGCGATGAGGGCCAATACATCCGCTTCAGCCACCACCGGGCAGCCATCTCGCAACCACGAGGAGATTTTCCCCTTTTGGGATGTACCACAACACAGCCACTTCGGCTCCACTGTAATTTGTAGCCCAGGTCAATCAAGCCCCGAACTGGAACAATAGGCTCAATGCCCCCTTCAACCAGAATGGTACCAATCACCGGATCTTGTTTGAGCGACATACGACCATGCGCCAAGTCCCCCGGCACCAATTCAGCTTTTTCCAACTCATCGGGAAGTCCTGTCCGGAGAGGATGGGTTGCCCCCCCATCCAGTAGTCCCACCTTGAGGTCAGGGTCACCTTCACCACATAGCGAAGCCCCAACTGACTTACATTTCACGGCCATGAGTTTTGCCCGATGCAGTGACTTCAACCGTGTTCACCACTTCATCTTGTGGAGCACTCCCCCAGGCGTAGACCTCGACCCAATAGGCGCTTCCTCAACCGTTGCCGTTGTCCCTGGTGAAGTTGAAGCATTGACCTCCTCCTCCAAGACTCCAGCACGCTCCGGCTTTTCCGGGCTGTTTGTGTTGCTTCCCCCTTTGACCTTCGCCACCTTGACCGCCTCTTCTCCCTTCCCCTCCTTCTTCAAGAACGGGCAGGCTGTGCGGCTGTGGTTCAAGCCAGAGCAATGAAAGCACCTGTTGTCCTTGGGACTCAATCGATGGTGCTTGAATTTGCACCGATCGCCACGCCGACACCCTTTTTCGGTCATCCAAAACCTGCAGGTGTCTTTGTCACCGGCGACATTCTCCCGTTGTTCCCCCACCGAAGGACTCGTCCAGGACGTGGATGAGGTTCCGGAAGTAGAATTGGTAGCCACTGCTTTCAATGACGGACCCTTTCCCTATCCCACTCCAGCTCCTGATCCCATCGCCAGCTCTTCCGCCTCCGCTTGTAGGAACTCCGCGAAGATTTTGAGGTTGTCCAACGTAGGCCTGGTGTCGATCAGCAACTGCTGCCTGCTCGTCGCCAGTCGATAGGCCACCTGAGCTCCAGACTTCGCCAAATGGTCCGAAGCCTTCACCAACACCCCTGCAAAGACCACGGGATCCGGAAGAAGTACCCCCAACTCCTCCGAGCGATTCCACCAACGCCGCCAGGTTCGAAGGACCTGCACCACGTCGCCCATGTTTTGGGTCAGCTTAAGCTCGGTCAAGTTCTTGATGAGGTTCATTCGTTCACCTTGTCCTCCAGGTTGAAATTTTATGTAGAGGATGAACAACATTTGAGCAACTGTCATTTTGCGGGCCGTAATGACCTCAGATTTCACAGTGTCGGGCACCGCTTGTAGCAACAGGCTGAGCATCCTCGAGGCCATTTGTTCGCCTCTTCTGCAGGTGCAGGGCCAAGACGCAAGCGCTGTAGAGGATCTGCCACCAACCACGCTTCGTAGGCCTGCTCCACATTCTTTAAGGTCAACTGCCACCATTGATTGGCCTCTTGGCTAATCTCCGATACGATGGGCTCCAGGGTAGTCAACCGGTCACCAAACGTCAGCGCCGTGGCATCCAAGCCCAGCACTGGCAATTCCACCGACCGAGCGTTGTCGCCCAGTAATTCCTCAGCTGGCATCCACATGCCATTCACACTTGATAGATTTCCATTGGGAAAAATACCACACACACCATTTCCCCATGGAGGTAATCTGGATAGTCCAGGAGGATAGGGCCATGGATATGCTACCGACCCAACGCCTACGCCATTGGGACCCACATTGACTATGGGTGCAGTGGTCTTCACATCTCCAGCAGCTTCTCCACCTGGTTAAATTCGATCACCTTGGACTTTGCCTCCAGGAGCTTCCACTGCCGATTGGAACGACGAGTTCGAGCTCTGTGGTCCCAACTTGCGAACTTCTTCTTGGAATTTCGCTTCGGCCTCCCTCAAACATCGTTCACGAAGACATTCGATTTGATCACCGCCGTTACGAGGTTATTAACCTTGTCCCCGAGGATCGCTTAAACGAGCTTAATTATAAAGTTCCCTCATCTTCTCTGCGGACCAGGGATTCAGTGGTGAGCTCTTCACAAAACCTTTCGTCTCTTCGAGAACTCGTTCACGACCACCACCAATTTCCCGAGGATCAACTCCCCCAGGTTCACGACCACCACCAATTTCCCGAGGATCAACTCCCCCAGGTCCCTTCACCGATGTACTTCCTTCAGGTAGTTCTTCTCGACGTCCTTGAGGTGCCACCGGCAATTGGTCTGCAGAGCCTCTAATATCCCACATTCCAGGGTAGGGTTATTCCAAGCCTGCGAGCATCCCCCCAAATTTGTGCTTAAACCGGTTGAAGTAAAGAAGGTATGCCCCCCCCATCATCGCGCTCTCCAACTTGTCCAGGACCGGCTAGTACAAATAGAGCTGGTTGTAATCCATCCACCATAAGCACCTGTGGGAAGGTTGGCAAAGGCAGAACCATTGGCATAAACACCTGCGGAGGGCCTCGAGGCCCCAATTCACGAAAATCTTCTGGCGCAAGTAGTACCCTTTGTTCTTCCACCTATCTTTTCTCCGCCGGCGTGTTTGTCACCGCTACGTAAGATGTTCGCTTCAGGGATAGTGTTATCGTTCGGTTCGGTTCCAAGCTCTAAGCTCTCCGAGATTAGTCCCTCGCGACTTCCAACATAACGTCCAGCTCTTCATCAACCGTTGGTGTTTTCGATTTTCTTTTCCATAACGTCGTCGATATCATAGCGTCAAAAGATCCTTAAGCTCATAACCCATGGGAGTAGCGTCACGGATGGGTATGCGGTCCTTTTCTTAAGCCAAACGTTGTAGCGGTTTTTTCGCCAAATTAGTTGTAGGTCTTACGTGGTCCATGTGCTCTTACAAATTCACGCATATAATTAATTTTATTAATTAAATCAAATTTAATTTATAAAAACCTTTTATAAATTAAAAATAAATAGAAAATAAATCAAAATCTATCCATTTTATAATATACAAAAACCTCTTATAAATATAAAAACCATAAAAATTTATTTATTTTTTAATTTACAAAACCCTTTTGTAAATAAAACAAATTAAACAATATATAATATAATAAATACACATCGATTTAATTTATCTAATTATTTTAATTTTTTAAATAATCAAATCCATAAATAAAAAAGAAATTCTTAATTTTTATTTATATTTAATTTACAATTTAAACAATTAAATAAATTAAATAAATCTTAAAAAAAAAATAACTAAAATATCAAAATCTATCAATTTTTTATTTACAAATACTTTTTACAACACATATTTAAATTCAAAATCAACTTATTTGAATTTGTTTCTTTTTACGAAAGAATACCTAAAAAATCCTCGATTATATATATTATTTATCATTATAAAGAAACTAAAACAATATATAAGATCAATTATTGTCATTAAATATACCTATTATTTCGAAAGAGTTCTATATTAATTATTTGTAAAATCATATTATATATATTTTCCATTACGAATGGCATTTTTGCGTTAAAATTACGAGTGGGCCGATGGCGTTTTGGCACTGTTCGCGCCATAAGAATCTCACAAAAGGTCTCGCAGAAGAATTTTACAAACACATCTCGCAAAACGATCTCGGAGAATTTCGCAAATGGGGTCTCGCAAGATCTCGTCGAGGAGTGTTGCAAAAGGGTCTCGCAGAAGAATCGGAGGAGATAGGTCTGGCAGACGGGTCTTGCAAACGGATCTCGCAGACGGGGGGTCGCCGAAGGCTCTCGCAGAAGGGCTTTGCAGAGAGGTCTCGCAGTTTCCCGCAGCTTCGCTGCTCCGTTCGCTTTCTTGTAGCTTTGCAGCTTCTCACAGCTTCGCATCTTCTTTCTCGAATTTTATTCCTTCCATCCCCGCGCAATGCAAGCATCGATACATGTTCATAAAAGTTCTATATTCATATTGTCACTGTATTTCTCTGCCGTTTGGTGTTACTTTTTGTCGCGCTCCGGTTCCGCTTGCTGCTGTGCCAATAGGCCTGTGAAATGAGCTCGTCCGATCCAGCCCAGCTGGAAGATCAAACGAGCAGAAGTATGACCATGTATTATATATGTATCTCAATGAATTGAAATGTCCATGTGCGGGTGACTTGGGCCCCACATCTTTGGCCATTCAATGCCATTCAGCAAATCAAAGGTAGCTTGTTCAACAACTCACTTGAATTTCCATGATCCGATGATGAGATCAGTTGTTGTAGGTGCAGTGCAGATCACCCGAAAATCATAAAGAAGGTGATACGACACGGACGCGCTGCATGCAAAGCACAAAAAAGCATCCCATCCAACTTCAATTTGACCAAAAAATATCTCTGCCAGGACCTTCCAACAGGTGGTTTTTGGACACCCCTTAACCACCAAGAGGCTGTTCATAGACACTTCTTGGTCCTGGTACCTCTGTTCACTCCAGCATGGCGGTCAGCGTCTGACTGCATGACAGACAACCCAGTCAGCAAATTGCGAGGACGTTGGCCTCAAACACTCAGCAAAACCAAAATAATCATGCCTGAGTCTTTCATACTTTTTAACATTTCGCCCGTGGCTGCTTGTGGGCTTGCCACTGCTGATCTGGTCTTGTCCTGCTTGGCTCCTGGGGAGCTCGTCTTTGAGATGAGAACAGAAACTTGGGGCACTTGGGGGCCCGTACCCTCGGTCACTGCGCCAACGCGAGTCTATTGAATCTCGCGAAGAGCCGAAGAGTGCGATCTGGCATTTTCTGCCACGTCTGCTGATGCACCGTGAGCCATGGAAACCATCCATCAAATCGTTTTGGTGTACACCAAACATCACAAAACCGAAGTGTATAGTTTTGGAAAATCTATAGGGGGTAGGAAGCTACTAGTAACAAGTGCATCGCTTCTAGTAACAAGTGCCTTACTAGTAGTAACAAGAAGCTAGCAGAAACAAGTGAAACAATCGGGTAGACTGGTCTATTTTGTCCTTTCAAAAGGTCGGTCGCGCTGTGTGCTATGATAGTAACGCCACTGGCTATAGCACTGGTCTTAGAGACCTTAAGAGACTCCTTGGATCACATCCTCTACCAGCTATGATTCGATCTGACCTTCATGCAACCCGAATGGCTTGGAGCCCGTCGACGAGCTCGACATGGCTTGCGAGTACATCATTGCATCGACACGAACTCGTCACCCTTCGACATTGACTCGTTCGAGGGAAGGAAACTTGGGAGCCCAGCTTGGAGAACAATCCCCAATGGTGGCACAGGCCGCAACACCAACACCAGTTTCACAAGGATTTGCACACTTAAGGGCACTCAAAAGATTTCAAAAGCCCCAACCTGCAAGCTAGCTTCTAGTCCAACCAGCGGTTCATCGGTTCAACCACCTTCACTGGGCCAAAGGAATAGATAGACTTCCTTAGAACCGATATGGTTCAGGCAGCAAGGCCTCGGTTTGTGGTAGCAGAGCCTCAGCATTGGCCGAGCCCGGCGCATGGCCTTTGCATGAGCAAACTGATCCAAGGATCGCATGAGACCATCTTGGTTGGGGGGCATACACATATATCGATGTCCGATGAGTTGTATATATACCTAGGTCCTCCTGATGTGCGAAAAGATAGTCCGCTTTT
>CAXAMN010003191.1:92935-228337 GCA_963970005.1 Durusdinium trenchii
AAAAGACAATAAAAAGACAGATGTTCGAAGTCTTAGGTATATATATAATAGATGCATAGTTGTACAGCATGCTGCTATACAAATGCCTTGCCGGCACGCACAACAGGCGAGCCGGCTTCGATTGATTGGAACTGGGGGGGTTGGTAACTTCATCTATCTGGGCAAATGCAGGTAAGCATCACGGGACAAGTCCTTCAATTTGACAAAAGCATAGGCCCGTTGCAAGGACAACTTGTATCACCCTTATCTGCCTTATCCTCATTGATGTTGTGGCAAAGTAATGCATGCCCAAAGTCTGCGCTTCATGGTTGAAGGACGTGTTTTTTGTGCTATCGGAACTCGGAATTCGATTACATTGATACAAATTTGCCTTTGTCAAATGGGGCTCCTGAAATCAAGGTGGGAAAAAAACTTACCACAAGGGTGGGGGAGGCAGTTTTGCTGACCATGTACTTAGGAGGGTTGGGTGCGCAAATAAGGCATTCCAAGCTCGTGGACAGGGGCGATGTTGGAGCCTGCCCCGTGTTGCTCTGGACCGGTGGTCTTGGAATCATGCAATTGGAGGTTCTGCTCTGAAACTTGTCTTGGAGACAAGTTGACGTGCAACTTTATGTGTATCTGTATGAAAAGACTAATATATATATATATAGCATTATACAGCTAGTATAGACACACACACACACACACACCTGGAGACAAAAAACGATGAACAGCTTTGGTCTTTCGGGAACCGTTACTTCACCAGGGGCAACAGTATAGGTCTTGGGGATACCTCTTCCTCCCTCTCTCATCTCTGTCTCTCTCTCTCTCTCTCCAGAGTAGCTGATGAGAGATGAGAAAACCGGCCGAACACCCTGGGTCTTCCGGGCGTACGCTCCGAGTGTCCGCAACTCCTCGTGGCTGAAGAGCGACACCGCCGACACCATGAATCATGTAGACTCGAAACATGAATCAACCCCAAAATGGAGAGGTTTCTCAATCCAACTCGGGGGGGTTAAGTGATTCGATGTTATTCATCAAGAGTCATCATTAGATCAAGATGGATGAAGGCAAGGAGGGACTTTCTTTCGGATCTCGAACACCGGCGGTGTCGGATCGCTCGCATCCCGACGTCGATCGTCGAGCCATTGACTCTCCAAGCAATCACTGAACAGACGAAAGACCCCCTTTTCAGCTTGGTCAAAGGTGGTTTGGAGCGCTTTTTGTCGGATCAAGATCCTGCCTCTTTTGCGGCCCACACCTGGGCCAAGACCCCACTCCTCCGCCAACAACATAGGCTGTAGAGACTCGTCCGGCATCACTCGGACCTCGGGAATGGACGTTTTCACCCGCCGGCTCATTCTGGTTCATCCCCTGGAACCCCCAGTCCCAACCAGAAAGAAATGGTTGTTCCAATATGGCACGTATGGATCCTTTACATAGGAAATGGCTGGAACTGGGGAGTTCCATCCATTTCTTTCTGGTTGAGACTGGGGACACCCAGGTCCCGAGTCCGAGCCAACGGAAACGACGAAGCTACGCTCGGTCCCCCGGGGAGAAAAGGAGGAGCTCCGAAAGCAGGGCGTTTTCAGGAGCTTCGCCCGAAAAAGGAAGGGCGTCCCATCGCTCCGTGGACGGCCAAGGTCCGGTGCTCAGTCGCGGGAAGAGCCCAAGCCCTTTCCCCAGTGAACGTCTGTCTGTGTGGGCCATGTGGGCGTCCACCGTTTCCATTGAAAGAGCCCTGGAGACCCACTCCAGTCTCGGGCCCCTTATGCCTTAAGTCAAACTAGATATAAAAAAGTAAGAAAGTCTTGCAACACACAAACACAAACAAACAAAGAATCTGCCGCTGGGTGTAGCAGCAGGATTTGGTGACAATCTGATACCGTCTGTAGCTTGTGTCCGTGCCCCATGTCCCAAGCTCCGACTTCAAGCCAAGTGACCCTCTTGGATTTAGCTGGCCACAGCATTGGAAGAACATAGATGCATATAGATGCTCTTTGCTAGTCATTTTCTTTGCTTCTCACAAAGTCTCTGAGACGCTGTAGCCCATATGTCCGGTTATGCAACATACAAACCTACCGTATACAGCCCGTTAGGTCTGGGGAGTTTCCCCTTGCCCACTGTGAGTATGCCTTGGAGACCCCACTGATACCTCCAGAGGTCCAGGTGAGACCGCTTCTATACCGCCCCAGGGTGAGACCCCCAGCTCCAGCTCGGAGGGAGGGGGGGCTGTGTGACGACGCACGTGAAGACTTACGCGCATCTTTTTGGACCCACAAAGGGACCCACGGACAGCCATGTCCAATTGCAGCGAAGAGTCAGCAGGTCGAAAGCGATGATCTGCCGTTTGCGCAAGGCCTGAGAGGCAGAATCACCCAACGCACAATGGAAAAAACGCACAGTAGGTCATAGTGTCTTTTCTAAGGATTGGAGGCTTCGCCAGGCCCAAGGTTCGCAAGAACACATGCCCACCACCGTATGTTTCATTCTGCATGGAGCAGTTCAACGGGGTAAGGAGTCGTTAGACAAGATGCGGACTCTTCCGGGGTGACCGAAGCAAAAAACACCTCATGACGGGGAATCAAGACTCAGTTTTGCGAGCAACTAAGAGCCATCAAGCGACACCAAGACATGATAAGAGTTGCCCAAAGTCCAGGTGGAGCTGTTCCTTTGTGGAGACCTTGATCTTCTCAGACCGGTCGTCTTCGTCTTTAAGTGCGATTCTGCAAAATCCAGCATGCACTCCCAGGCCCTGTGAAGGCTAGCAAATAACACCCTCACAATGGAATTTGCCATCTATGAGTTTGTTTGGATCTCCTGACTCTCCCGTTGCCCCTGTTCTCCACCCTCGTCACCACTGGGGCCCACCACGGAATCCCGAAAAGTGCTGCACATTGGCCTCGCGTCCCTGCATGTTCAGGGCCGGTGAACCGTACGCGATTCGGCCAGGCAGCATGCGATTCGGACTGTCCAAAATGGGTTCAACATGGTCCTATCCCATCGTTTCTGTCAGAGCTCAGTCAAGAATCGTTGGGGTACACCATCCCCGTGTCAATTCACGTTTTATAGTAGGGGTGGACCCCTGTGATTTCATAGAGGATATTGACATGGAGATGGTACATCCTGCGATAGCGTTGGGGGTCCTTGCTCCACATGGCTCCTTGGCAGTGCGCGCTTGGCGATGCTCGGTGCAGGTGCTGTCAATGAATGGCCTTGCTTTGCAACTGCTACGACCTTGCCAGACTCTGCCAGACCATATGACAGGCAACACTGTTCTGCTGTAGCGTAGACTCTTTTACATCTAGTCTTATCAGCTTTGCAACATGACAAGACCTTTCTTGGTAGGAACTTAACTATCGAAACACATTGTTGGAAAATCACCTGACCCCTTTTTTGCACTTTGGATTCTACCTGTGGTATAATCTTCTTTTTTATTCCGAGGTCCTAAGACATCCTGTCCACTGTCCAACTGTCACAAGAGCGACTTAAGGATTTACTTCGCATTCGCATTCTGGAAAACACTCTGACAGAATCGTTGGTGCCTGCAAAGCAGCTGGTACAACGCGCAACCGCTGTCCGAGGCTCCTCAAGTCGTCGCGACAAAACAAGCACGAGACACCAGTCGTTTCTTCTTGCCGGGGCGCCCTGTAAGGGCGGTCGACACTGGAGGTTTCTCTTAACAAGATCAGCCTGATTTCCCCAACACTCGTGGCTTTTGAGCTGTTTCACGGATGGACCTCCCTTTTCGGGCCATGCCCCACTGCACCACATCGAGGCCGTTCTCGCCGACGAACGTCGACGCTGAGGCCATGGGGCCCCGGGAATGGTTGTTCGGACCACTTCTCCGTGAAATGTTCGGCGCCCGCCCTGGAAAGGTCGCGACAAGGACGTCGGGGAGAGGGAGAGGCTTGGGTTTCTGGGGAGAGGGGAGAGGACATAGATTCATTCTGTAGATGGTGTTGAGTTCCGTTTATATACCTAGAAGCAGGCAAACCTGCACCCTAGTTAGGGCCAAGCATCGCTTGGAAACAGCCCTTTTCCATCGAAAGATTGGTCAGATGTGTTCAAGGAGACACACAAAGGACCCCCCACTAATTCAGCCCTCTAGTAACTCTAGTACTTCTTCAATCAATTGTAAACACATACACTCCACTATACATTGGTTGAAATATTCCTGGAAGCTGAATCACGGTGCCGCAATGGCGGGGTGGCATGGGGGTCTAGACAGCAAAGAAGTGCCGTCTGGATTTTGTGCCATTGCTGTTATCTCAGAGTTTCTGCAGCAAAGGTATGCAAAGGTGTGGCCCCTCCAAAGGAAAAAAACCAACATATTTGTGCGAGAGGCGTCAACAAGCAAACACCACTTCAACAAAACGCGTCCAACAGAACGCTATCTCTCGGAGGTGCAACAGAACGATCTATCCCAAACACGCCATGTAGCGAATATGTGCCTACATTGACCCTTGAAACCACCCCCAATGTAGGTAACTATGCCATACATGGAGTGTCTGGGTATATATATTCTCTTCCTCACGAAATCGGCACAGGCATCTCGTTCTTTTCGGTGATGCTGAAAGCAGTCTCTCCCGAAGTCCAACGACTTGTCGCTATCCCGCCTCGTGAACAAGTTGATGATCGCATATCCCAGATTTTGCTCCTGGGTAACCAATGTGGAAAAGAGAGAGAAAGGGGGAGCCTAATAGTGATGGCTTCCAACCTAGAAGCAATGGCCTCTAATCTAATAGAGAGAGAGAGAGGTCGGGTAAGGAATGAGGATTGAGTTGCGATCGGAAAAAACTGATGAAGCATCCATCTTGAGATGGTGCTTTCGATTGAAAGAACTACTGTCCTTTTCGCCCAAAGGTATAGTTACGGCCTAGCACATAGAATAATCGAACATTTAGAACAAGCAGTTAGAATACATGTGCAGGTTGAGGGAAAACCATACAGTTAGAACAAACATAATATAGAATATATCGAACTATTCTAAGTGAAAGGTTCTGGTGCTTTCAAATAGCAGAGCTTGCAGTTAGAATATTTCAGCCAAGGTTGATTCGAATGACTTTGCCAATAGACTTTATATATATATATATACACACAATATATATATATATATCTATTTCCAAACCTTTTGGTTTTCCATTCTGAAAGAAATTGCTTCCTTTACAGTTTCTTTTCTTCTCTGAGGCCTTTTGACTTTCCAACAATCATTCGCTTTTCTATTATTTGCCACTAGTATATACCAAGCCTTGTGTGAGCACGTCAAAGCTTGCAGTTAGAATATTCAACCAAGGGGTGCACCATGTGTATATATATATATATGTACATCCATTCAAACCTTTGGGTTTTCCACCAATGTAAATATTCTGTGTCACACATTATTATTGGTTTTGTTAGAAGTTCTTTGACTTGGCAACAATGTCTTCGTTTGTCTCTTTAAGCCTTCAGGGCTTGCTGTTTGTGTTAATATTGCAACCAAGGGTGATTCCAATGACTTTACCCATGTACATATATGTGAATATATATAAATAAATACATAAATATATATATATATAACATATACATCCAAACCTCTTGGTGTTCCATTCGGAAGGAAGTTGTTTCTTTATTACAGTTTCTCTACTTCCAACAATTATTTGTTTTTCTATTTGCAGCTAATTTGCAGCCTTGTGCGATCACGTCAAAGATTGCAGTTAGAATATTTCAACCAAGGGGTAAATCAGTCCATGAAAGGATTGCATCGACCATCGATTTTCTCACGATTTTCTGAGTTTCAATGGCATTTTTATTCATATTCGATCCAAACCCTGAGGCTTTGCATTCAGGTTTGTGACACGTTGTTTGTTTTTCTAATTGATTTAGTTTTTTTTAGGCCTATATAAACATATTCTATATCTTTTAATATTCTAACTGCAAATTGTTGAAAAAATGTATATGTTCCAGAGCCTGCTCTCGAAAATGAATTGTTTCCAATTTGTCATTTTTAAATACTATTCTAAGTGCTAGGCCGCCACTATAATACGCTTCAAACGTTTCTCACATTCAGTGTATGAATGAGGTATGCTGCTCAAGGCTGCTCATAGTTTTTTTAGTAAGGCAAGTTCAACATGCTATCATTGCTATCTGGTGAATTCCATATTGATTTCCTGCGTATGGACATTACACTACCTTCATCGTTGCGTTTGTTTATTGTTTTGCATTCATTGTCTTTGACATGTCTCTTGAGTAGCCCTTTTCGCCCACTGGTTGTTTCATCGGTGAAGTTTGCAGAGAGCGAAGCCGTGCGTTCGCGGGCCGCGACTCCTGCTGATCATCCCAGGGCAGGTAGAAAAAGTCGAAGGATTCTCGCCTGGGCTCCACTTTCGTTGTTCACTCCACGTTCGAACACGTGAGAGGTCATGTGGTCCGCTCACGCCGTATTCTCTGGTGGGAAAGATGCCACGCCGTGTTCTCTGGCGGCCTCCGTTTGGGGGGACAGGCATGGAGCTTCTTGGAAAAGGATTCTGGAAATTGTGAGGGTCTCCAAGTCTCAAACGAGCAAACTGAAACAGTGATGGTCTTGTATTTCTTGCTTGCTAGAATCCATAATAGAATTTGGACTCCTTGAAGAGTTCCAGGCCCACAGGTTACGTGCTCGATTCCTCCAGCCAGCGCATCCAACATCGCTGTGTTGCGAAAGGGACTCCTGCATGATCTGCATTTTGTTGAATAAATTCGAAGCAGCCCTTTTTGCCATTCGTTTCGAACCCAGTCATCGCGGCATTTCCTGAACCGAGGACCGGCTGAGAGGGGACGAGCTTCATGCTGGGTTTCGCCACGAGCTGTACCTCCTTGGCCCGTTCCAGAAATCATTCTGCACTGAAACATGACCCGTTCCTTTGAGCCATGGGGGTCCGGGGTGGTCTGTACCTCCAGTTCGTGGGACATCCTCACCCATCCCGTCCGAAAACCAGGATCGGAGCTCCGCGACGAGCGACTCGCGGAGCTCTCTTTGGGGCGTCCGACATGCTTGGTGAAAGGTCTTCCAGGAGGGAGATCAATGACCCCTGCAGGGGTCGGACGCGGGTGCGCCGAGTGGGTGGAAGAGCGGACGCGGAGGAGCGGACGCGGAGCAGTGGTCGAAGGGAATGGAGGCGAGCTGAACAGCGAAAAGAGCTGAACATGATCTGAAAAGTACTCTTCCTGAAGGAATCATGGTGGAGGTCACCACCTGTTCGTAGAGGAAACCCGTCTTCCTTTCGGGACCATGTGGCCCCACGATGCCCCCATGTTTCACTTTTTCATGGATGATGGAGTTTTTTTTGCTCATAGAATCTGAGGTGCCAAGCATTGCCAAGCTGTGCCAACTCTTGTAAACAGAAAACCAACATGGGTGTGTACTTTTAATAGGAGACACCCGCTGGCCCGGGTTCTAGTCGATGTAACCGAACCCACAGGCTCGGAACGCCCCGGTCACGAATCGTCTCCCACATCCAGCCGGAAGACGAAGCCGGACCTGGACCGGCCCGTCCCTGGACCTATGCTGAGATTGGGAGGTTCTCCCACATCAACCGGTTTAAGCCGCGCAAGCGGACCTGGACCTTGCGGACCTGAGATTGGGAGGTCTCCTCATCGGACGTTGCTGAAACCCGATCGATGGTCCACATCTCGCTGCCCCGTTCTGGATCTTCGCCGATGGACCCGAACCGCCGAACAGACGCCGCCGTTTTGGCTCGAGCCGCCGGGAACCGCCTGAACCGCCTTCCGCTTGGGCTTCGGGAACCGCTGATCGGGACCGGATGAAAGAAGATGCTCTGCGTGCAGTTCCCCATTTTCTTCCGCTCTGCATGCCAAACCCTCCCCCCCCAGTTTTCATACATGCTTCAGCTCAGAATTCTCGGACAAGATCCCCCAAAGTGCAATCCTTCAGGCCTGCCATTCCGTGGGTGATGAAATATAAAGGGTTGCAAAGTTGCATACGTCTTGCTGAAGCTTGAGCAGTGCATCTCCCTTCTATGAGCTCATCAGCGTATTATGCTTGGCAGTCTGGTGCAGCAGATTCTACTGTCTTTCCGCAATCTGTTTTGGTTGGCAGGCCAAAGATACAACCAACGTTGGTGATTCGAGCAATCCTCCGACACATGGTACCCGGGCACTTTCTCCAAGTGGCCCCCCCAAAAGCCTCATCCAAAAGGCTTGCAAAAAAAGTGGCCTGAGTCAAAAACTCCGGCACATTGATGAGCATCATTGTAGTGCTTTGCCTGTCACCAGTTGACGAGCTCAGAGTCTGAGAGGACACCAATAGTCTGGGAGCAATCCAAGAGTCTGAGATGCACCGTTCAGAACGGCAGGTGCAAAAGAACTGCCGGGGAAAAAACACAAAGCAACAGTAAGAGCACTCATAGGATCTTCATTGGATTCTTGGCCAATCGTGCCATGGTCCGGCGCGGAAGGCCCAAGTTGAAGAACCCTGTAGTCCCAAAGATGCCAGAATTTTCCCAAATCCCAGCGGGGTCTTAGGATGCTAGTCACTAGTCTCCCGTGAGGTGCCAAAAAACACGAACGAACGAACGAACGAACGACCGCAAGCAAGCAAGTGAGCACGCAAGCAAGCAAGCAAGCAAGCAAGCAAGCACCCAAAAGAATCCTTCTTTGTGGGAATCTTTACGCAAATGGAAAGGGCATGGATTGATATTCTTGTCCGAAACTGATGGCGCAGCCAGAGTTTTTCGGGCTGTTTCACTTCCCAAAGAACCGAATTCGTGGCGCCGTTTCTGGGTGAAGCGAGCAACGACCGACCGATGGGCACTCCTGCGACGCCGCAAAGTGCGTTCCGCTTCCTGGCATCGGTCGATTGCAGCGGAATGGAGGTCCCCAATGACCTGTTTGGGGCCAAATCCTCGTCCTGCCTTGAACGTTCCAACACCCCCAAATCCCATCCTTTTCAACGTTCCAACCCATGTTGATCCTGATTTGAGGGTTTGGTAGGGATTGAATGGGATTGATATTAGGTTCAAATCCCAAGATAGAATGTTTGAACATGTATGAGCCTATACAATTGATATACATTGGCAGTTTTTCCGGCTCCTGGAAAAGGGCATCATTGACACAGGGGATCCAGGATTCTTTGTTGTGATCGCAAGCTTTCGACTAAAGAACTCCTACACCAATCTACACCATCTTTGGTTTTCCTACCGTGGTCTTCTGGAGATCTCAGTTGGCATAGGGGTTCTTCCTCACCTTGAGAAGCAAGAACCCAATAGAGCTACCCTTTGCTTAACAATCATGACCCGGCAGGGGGATCCAGGGGTGCTCAAATGCAGGAGTGTATCATGAACAGCAGAATGGTCGACTGGGCCATGTTTGGCCGGTTGATTCTGCTTCTTCTCTTACATCCACATAGAATGTTTGGTATCACTTCCATCGCTGTCTATGAAGGAGGCCAGCACTACAGGGGATCGACGCCACCAAGTATGGCCTGAGCCCTGTGGGACATTGCGGAAGTACACCATAGAGGGGGCCCATTTTCGGACTAGGAGCAGGAACAATGAGGGCCTCCCCTGCTCATACAGGGGGTTGGCCAATGTGACGATATGATCTATAATCTATTTTAATACGTTGTGTGACCTGCTGAATTGATAATAGCCTGGCCATTGACCTCATTGAGTACAGGTTTTCCAATGCCGGACTCAGCGAAATGAGGTCCTTGACCGGCTGGGATAGCAAGTGATCAAATGTTGAACTGACAATAGAAAACCGCCCTAGCCCAAAAGACACAAACAGTTTTTTTTTTTGGAGCGGACAGGACCACATACCAAACCTCAGGGCGACATGATCCGTGCTTCGTTGTTCGACGCGTCCTCTTCAGGCCAAGGCATGTTCGCCTCGCGGTGGAGCCCAAGTCGGAGCGATTCCCGAAGGTCGTCTGAGACTGCTTGTCCGTCGTGACTGGTCTTTCGTTTCTGCCGCCTTTGTGGCCGTGGCCTCCTCTCCTGAATCTCCGCTGCCCTCTGGACTCGTGACCTGGTCACGTCCACACGTCGAGTACGCCGTACGCCGGTTTCGGTGCACTCCACATCTGACAGGTCTGCGGGGTCCAAAGCACCGAAAGCTTGGGGAGTGGCGAAGCTCTGGTCCAAGCACTGTGCATGTCAGACCGTGCTCGGACATGTCGTGGTTGTTCCCCATCAATTCTGATTCGGAGAATTGTCCCAGGACCATGAGATATGATATATTTTGTAAGGGACTTCACATCCTTCACTGGTGGCCGAGGCAAGATTTCTTCAAGAAGACCTACTTCTTCCAGTTCTGGAAGGCATCAAAGGTCACCAAGCCCGTTGACTTCTACGAAGGCTCTGATCCGGAGTTCTGCGGCTTCAGAACTCAACACCCCAAATCCATTTGGCCGGTGGGGGCCAACTGGACAACATCGGACGTTCGGAACTGGACCGGCAAGAATTTCTGGACCGAACTCAACGCCTTTTTAACATGTCTGAACTGGACATGGCACCACAAAGGTTCCAATATGTTAAAATTACCAAGTGCTGCCCCGACTCTGAGTTGCCACACAGTTCCAGCACGCGTACTTTGATCCGACTGTCCATCGCGAAACATGAGCCGCTGAGACCTGCGGTCGAAACGGTGGACTCCTGTGGACCAAAAGGAATCCCGATTGACTTTTGGTTGGTTTTACATCTGGAGCAATCTGGAAGAGCCAACAAGATATGACAAGATGAGGGTCCCAGTTTTTACGAACAGAGTTGATCAACATGTGGAACTGTGGAACACATGCGTTTGGATCAAAGACACACTCATGTCATCTCATTTCCTCCCATCCTCAGGTACGACCTGTTCGCTTGCTTGGAGACTCTTCCATCTTCCAACCTTTGATTCAATATCTACATTTAGAAACCCTGACGTGCCTCTGACACCGGTTCAACATGATACAACCAAGTCAACTTGGGTCAACTCGGAACGGCGTTTCTGAACAGCGCAACCTGCAACCGAAAAAAACACGCGGAGCACTGTACAATGTGAGCAGGCGGGCAACTCAACCTTTTGCAACATACAGCTCTCAATCATTAGGTCTTTGTTGTGAAGAACATGTTCTAGAACTGTTTTACATAGACTTCGGAGTCATTTGACCGGAGCTCGAATTAGGCTTTTTCTGCCTCGCAGGAGCCTTGAACACCCGCGATCGCAATCTTGCTCCTGCAAAAACCCCTGGAACAATGACGGTTGCGTGGATGGCATGGCCCAAAAGACTCGGATGACCCTGTTCCGAAACAGATGGTGTTCCCTCCGCTTCCATGCGGATTTCAAGCAGTGTACCCCCCCCCGCAGCGGGCCCTTCCTGCCTGCTGTACACCTGGCACGTTGGTCGATGTGTGTACTCCATGCGGCACCATGTGATACCATGTCTTCTTCGGATCTCTTCCAATGCACCGTGGCCATAGGCGAACGAAACATGGAACACATCCCAGAACCATCCAACAAATGTCCCATGGACGGTCTATCTGGCAGTGTGTCTACCACTGAGAGGTTCTTATGGTAAGTACAGCCTGGTGTCTTCAGGGTGTTTTCAGAATTTGGATGAATTTGGTGGACATATCGAGGGAAAGCAGCGCTTTGGCATCTGGATGTTGTCTTAGTTGTCTTTAGAAATGCTTTTGCTGTGAAACGCATTGGCAGGGCTGCAAAATGTGAATCTTGACGTGCAAACTTCGTGGCAGGCGCGGGGCTTTGTAAGCTGGAAGTGCAGATTTCGCGGCAGGCGCAGCACTTTGTGAACCTTGAAGTTCAGATTTCATGGCACGGCGCTTTGTGAGCCTTGAAGTGACATTTCTGCACCTCAAAGTTTGGATTTTGTTTCAGGCAGCATTTTGTGAATTTTGAAGTGGAGATTTCGCAGCATTCAATGGTGAACATCGAAGTACAACTTTCGTGGCAGGCAGGTGCAGCGCCTTTCAGATTTTGTGGCAGGCGCAGCGAATTGTGCGCCACTACAACAACCATCCCCACTTCCACGACTACCACCACTACGACTGCCGCAAGCACAACCAAATCATTTTCTCACTCACCCTTGCGATCTTCTGCACATCGTTTGGGGTTTCTTGCCGGGTGAGTTTTTCAACCCTCCGCGCAGCGGGGCCGGTCTGGTCTACTCGTCGACTCGCATCCCTCATGCGAGTAAACCCGGGTTCATGTCCCCAGGTGTGCCACACGCCCCGGCGGCACAGGCGGGCCACGGCTCCCCCAACCCCGCAGTGAGTGTGGACGTCCGTTCAAACCACAACAGTCCGACCATCCATTCCCAAGCCTTTTGCTGGCTGTGAACACCTTCTGATTGAAGGCCCAGTCCTCAACCGGTCGAGTGGTCGCCGGTCGCAGACCTTTGTACTTCGGTCGCCCACCTTTCCAAGTGCAGAACGACCACAGGAACGTTCGTCAGTAATCAGTACCAGTGAACCATACGAATGTTGACTGTTGATTGAGAAAACAACCTTCGGTCCTACAAGAATGGTTTTATATTACATAATGTCCATCTGGCGGGTGATTTTTTCCTCAACAATCTATCTTCACCACTGAACCGAACCGGTTCGCAACCTGCAGAATGGCGGCATGAACACGTTTTCACATTTTCCCCGACGGAAGATCCGCTCCAGGTCGCCCCAAATCCGCTCCTGTCAAGGCCTCCACAGCCTGCAGGACTTCCTGGATCGGCACCTGGACTGACAGAAGCTGCGGTGAAGGAGTGGGTTCTACCAGACAACATCCAAACTTCACCGTTCTTTTCACCTTCAAAAAGAAGAAAAACACTTGCCACCCAAATTCGAAACACACAGTCCCGAACAACGCACCTTGGAACCTGTGAGAAACACGACAAAACGAACCAAAGGTCCGGCACCTGTGAGGTCCGGCACCCAGAAGCGCCAGAGATGGATAGGGGTAACTCCGCCGGCGTGAAGGCCTGGAGACGGCGGGGGGATGTGTTCCAGGGGGTGGCAGTGCGCAAGCCTGGAGACGGCTGAGCATTGTGAATCATATGACATCTAATACATGTTAACTTAAAGAGACTGACAGCAAAGCCAGTGGTAGCGGGCACTCAAACAGTCTTTTCTACGGGCTTCATGGTACGACTAGCGGCGGTTTCGCCGAAGCTGGAGGATGAGCGAACGGTCGAACAGGGCCTCAAGCGTGTTTGGTCAAAGGCTCAAACGTCAGTCAGGTGGTACATATTTAACAGCTCCCGGTAATCTTTGTTGACCAAACACAGTAGAGACACTGCATCTTCTCTGAACGAACTGGCTGCACTCTTGGAACGTAGTCTGGCCGCAGGACTTTGTTGCCGTCTCTTCAGCTCTGCATCTTCATCCCAGAGGCATAACTTCGAAGTTCTAAGTGCCTCTTCCAGTGCTCCATTCGAACGAGAGATGTCCTCCTTGGTGAGTGTGTCTGCCACCATACGAGGATGAGGACTCCATCGTACGACGCTCTTGGATCGTTTCACCGCCTCCAGGATTATTGCCAGCTCAATCGCAGTGCGACGGTCCTGTCTGGACGATGAACTTTCTTTCAAGATGCTGTCGAACAACGATTTCGCGTCTGTGATGGCGCATTGGTCTAATCTGCCACGGAGCTCACCTTGTCCATTGAGGACGGCAAGATATGGACGAATCTGACCCGACCAGTCTGTCCTGTTGATATCGCCATGCAATACATCACGCACCATCACTTGCAACCACTCTATCTCACTCAAGGCCTGACTAAAGGCTAAGGCTTCGCTTGCAAGGGTCGAAGACACTTTTCTTTTCAACTTGCTCGAACGCCATGAGAGGGTTGAAATCCGAACCTTGTTGTTGGCGCTTGGAAATTGATCAGAGGCAAACACTATCCAAGCACCTTGAACCGTGTCTGAAACCTCATGTTGATCTTCAATGATTGGCTTGCTTCCCACGCCACCCGCATCTGATGCTGCAATAAAGACCATCTTACTGTTGTCAAACTTATGCAGCACCAGTGGTTGACTGGCTGTGGATTTGATGTGTATCACCATGCGGTTCATACAACCCAAGTCATAGACGGAGGCTTTGTTGAGCCTGGACGACAAAATGCTCACCGCTCCCGATGCTTCTGGTCGAGTTTGATGAGCGAGCCAGTTCACTCTATATAACATCGAGCGGTATTCTTCGAAGAGTTCTCCTTCTAGGATGGCCTCCTTTTTTGCAAGAAGACCTCGAGGAGCCTTCACAACGTGCAGCTTCTCAAGGATATACTTCTCTTGATTCATCAAGACTCTCTTCTCTTCAAATTTGACATGTCGTCCAGCAAAGTCTGCCTCACCAAATTCCCATTTCCCGAACTTGAACCTGTTGCACAATTTCTCCTTGAGGAACACGCAGTATTTCTCATTGGCAGCAATGTTGAGGTCGTCAACTTCGATCAAAACAAATGCCAAAATAACTCCGTGCTCTTCCTTCACCAACCAGCAGGATTCTAGGAGGCAAGGGCGAAAACCCAAGTCAGCAAAGAACTCTTGAAGTGTCTCATGCCACCGCCAAGGGGCATCATCCAGCCCATAGATCGGTGCCACCACACGAATCAGTGCCCCGTCTGGGAGGTTGAGTCCAGGGCAAGGCTCTGCGTAGAGTGGACCATTCGGTCTCTCCAATGGCTTGGCCTGGCAGAATGCTGATTGCACGTCGGCATAAGCAATTTTGAACCCCAAGTTCAACACCAGCTGAAAAAACAAGTTGATTGCTTCTGAACTCGGCATGGGGGAGAACGTCTTGAAGGTTCCACCGTCTGGGTCATGATGACCATGAAGGCACCACCGGCTTTTGAACTTCCAATTCCCAACTCCAGGCATAGGTTTCTTCCTTCGAATCATTCGGGAGCTCAAGATGCGGTCGTGAAACTTCCTTCGGGTTTCAATGGCTTCTTGACCTGTCAGCACTTGCACGGCACCAAGATCGTCTATGGTCTTCCACTCAAGGGCATCTGAGACCTTGAAACCCGCTAGCTCCTCTGGAGTGGCTTTCTTCATGTCGAACTCTGAGTTTCGAGTGTTGATTGGCTTGGCCAAGAAACTGCCAGTCTCCTCTGAACACACCTTCAGTGAAAACAAATTGTTTCTGTCCAAATCAAAAAACAACGCCGTGGACTCTGCCTCATCTTGTGTTAGCTGCATGGGTTGGATTGGAGTCGACGATGGAGGATCCGTGGAGGCTCGAGCGTCTGATGCCGAGGATCTTGCTGTGACTCTTCGACTCTCCAACCGCTCTAGGCGATCCAACCTCCTCAACTCTTTCTCAGCAATCTTTTCCAGTTCAGCTTGTTCGCGCTCTGCTTGGGCTTCTTCGATTTGGCTGACCTGTCGTTGGACTCGGCCCACTCCTTCGCTGGAGAGATCTGTTGAAGAGGATGTCCTCCTACGCTTGTCTGGTTGCCCTTCTGGAGCTGGCTCAACTCCAGGCTCTTCCAGAGAGCTGTTGGAGCGAATGCTTCTGGCGATGCTGTCTCTGGCCCTTGCTACTGTCAAAGGAAAGGGAGAAATCTGCCTCAACGGATGGCCTGCACCTGGTCCAACAAGAGGTTGATCTTCAGGAATAGGTGCAAGTGGTTGGGATCGAACCTCAGCGGGTTCTGCAGTCGTTCCATCATGTACCTCGAGGGGAACTCTAGACGGGTCTGGAATGGGAAATTCGGAAGACTCCAGAGGAGGGGATCCTTCACTTGCCACGTCGACCGCCCCGGCTCGGGACTGGCGAGCGGACTGAAGCACCTCCTGCAGCTCTCCGACTCTGGCTAGTTCTGCACCCATCGTCTCCATAACCGAGACCTCATTGACACGAAGACTGTGTGTCCGGTCTGCAGCACAACAACGCCAGGTCCGACCCATCGAGAGCGAGTCAGGTGTCCATTTCCGCCCGATTGAGTTGCCCTACGCCACACAAACACCCACTGACCAATTGCCCACTGAGTCTGCTTGAGCATTCGCTGATTTCCACTGAGGCGCACTCTCTCCTTGGAAGAGAACTGCACGCATAGTTCTCGAGCTCTCTGACGCACCTTTTGAGTTCTGGCAAACTCAGCTCCAGCAGTGTCCTGATCGTAGGGATCAGCGGTGACGTCCTGCCATGCCACATCTTGGCTGTTGTCGCACAAAAGGTCGAAGGGAATGTTGGGGTTGCATCCAAACACCAATTGGTATGGGGAATAGCCTCCCCTATGATACCATCTGTTCTTGCAAGATGTAAGGCTGATCAATAATTCTTCCAGGTCCTGTGGCGATGAGATCAAGGAGCTGCCAGAGGTCAACTCGTTTTCAGCTTTCTCCTTCAACCATCCGCCGTGCCTCTCGACACGGCCGTTTTGCCAAGGAGAAGCAGCGTCGCTGATGATCTGCAAG
Source organism: Durusdinium trenchii (assembly GCA_963970005.1). Taxonomy (NCBI): domain Eukaryota; class Dinophyceae; order Suessiales; family Symbiodiniaceae; genus Durusdinium; species Durusdinium trenchii. The sequence goes on from CAXAMN010003191.1 coordinate 109,308, forward strand.
CAACTCAACTGTTCCAGGTGTCGCTCGAACTGGTCCTTAAACTCGGAACCACCATCCGTCAGCACTACCTCCGGAATCCCAAAAGGTCTCAACCAGCACGCCACGAAGGCCTTCCAAACGTTCTTGGAAGAAGGTGAACCACCGTGGAATTCTTGAATCCAATGCACTTGTTGGAAATTTGTTCCTTGACAGATCACATTCAAGTACGCTAGGGTCCGACCTTGAAAAGACAGGTAAAAGATGTCAGCGCCGACGTGTCGGTTGAAGGTGAAAGTACGAGGAACAGCTGCCTTCCTACGTTCCAGCGGCCTCTTCTGTTTATCACATTGTTCGCACGAAAATTGATCTCGCACGAACTGCATCACACTATGCTTGGCTCCGGCTGCTTTGAACAATGACAGCATCTGCTCTCGTGAAATGTGTCCTAAGTTTGTATGAACTTGCATCACCTTTTTCTTTTGCTCTGGCGTCAGGGGCTCGAAGTTGAGAGCCTGATCCCTTCTCACAACGCCAGGAGTGGCGGGGGAGGCTCTATCACCACTCATGTCCTCTTCTGCTGCGTCGTCCTCGTCTTCTTCCACATCGTCGACTGGAAAGTTGGCTCCGGTCGCCGAGTAACACGTCGTTGGTCGATCAGGAAGAGAGAGTCCTTTCAAGATCAGTCTCACTAGCTCTTCTGGGTAGTGTTGTGCCTTGTGTGGAAGGCCATGCTCCAAATGCACATGTACATGTTGATGATCACATTGCCTCTCGGAAAGCACTGCAGCCAGGCCGAGATGGTTGGTAACACAACCTGTGGTCTTCCGGGATGGGCCTCTGGCCGAGACCTGAAGTCCACTCATGCACTGATCCCACAAGACACGAATCACTCCCTCTTGCTCTAGCAGCCACTTCACACCAAAGGTCGCCCAACTACTGGCCGATCCTGGCTGCTCCAGCCAAAAGAATCGCCCGGCCTGAAGCTGGTATTCGGCCACCTGGATGCTGAACTGCAACATAGCCATGCCACGAGCCCTCAAGCGCTTCAGCACTTCGGGTTCCATGCGCTCCTCGTTCACGGCCATCAAGGTTGAGAAAGGCCGACACTCAGGAGACATGAGCACCACGTCAGGAGCTTGCGTTCGCAGCACATGCCAAAAATCCGCACGATGTTTCGCATCGAAGAATTCCCATCCCGACTTCTGATCAAAGGCGGGGGGAGTCGTCGTTTCAAAGTCATGCTCCTTAGCCAGCAGCGACACCCTTGGAGGCGAGAAGAGCTCCATGATCTTCAGCCGCCCGCGACCATTGGCGGTTTCTCCATGGCAAAAGGCGCGGCGCAAGTCGGGACTGCTAAGTGGGCAACTGAAACTAAGCCCGCAGGGGCTAGAGGTGTTGATGGATGAGTCTTGCTCACCCATGATCTTCCCTACCTCAATCTTATTTCTTGCGGTTCTGGCCTTGTCCGCACGGCTGGCTATTACTTCTTTTTCTTGATCTTCCGTGTTGACACGGCCCAGTGGCTCATTCTCTCCAGCCTCCATTTCAATTCTTGACTGGCTCCCTGGCTCTTGTTCCTCCGCCTCCGATTGCAACTGTCCAGATGCATGCAAGGAAAGAAAAAACTGCCGAATTGTCTCGTGGTCCGTTCGTGAGTCATCATGGTGATGACAGGCAGCGTCTCTCCGTGAATTATACCCGTTTCTTTCACATTGCTCTCTCAAAAAAGTAGAAACAGTCTCTACCAAAGCCTTCTTCTGCGCCCGAGTCAGCTGCGTCTCAAAAAAATCGGAACAGTCGTCCAAGTCAAAATCAGCACTCCATGAAGGACTACAGAAACAAAGAACAAGACTCCCTCCAACAGAAAACATGCACCAACTCGTGATGACGGCTTCGGATGCGATCACTTTCAAGGAACTCCGTCCAAGCCGACAAAAGAACCAAGATCTCAGTTCTACATTCTCCGGATGACGACCTATGTCGGCCTGAATGGAAGTGAAACACTGGGGTGCGACTCTCAGGGTGACTGGAACTGCTTTCGAGCAGCCCCGTCCTCCAGCTCCCAGTCCTCGTCGTTGGCGTACATGTCGTAGCGCTCCACCTGACCCAGCGGCCCCTCCGATGTCGGTGGAACCGGCGTCTGAGCCGCCTGGGCCGCCAGATTCTGCACATTCATGGCCAACAGCGCTTGTTGCTGGGCTTGCTGCTGTGCCATCCAAGATTGCATCTGCTGTTGAGTCGTGGCCAGCTGATGCATGGCCTCCATCACTGGGTTGAGCATCTGAGACATGGCCGACGACGTCGTGTTCTTCATCTCGTCGGACTGGCGCTCCAACGCCACCTGCATCTCCATTGCCGAGACTCCGCTGCTCGAGGATGCACCTGACTGGCTCGGCACTGGGACGGCCACTGGGACCGTCTGATAGGTCACAGCAGAGTAGCCCTTCTTTGTCGCCTTCTTCCCGGGAGGGGGCTTCGGCACTGCAGGACCGTAACGTTGGAAGTTGAGCTTGGTGCAGCATCGAACACACCTCTTCCACTGGCCGTATTGGTTCCGGCCGGTGGCAATCGACCCCACTGGGTGCGGGCACTTCGTGGAAGGAGGTCCGGGAATCCGACTTGTCCCCTCGAGAGGGGGAGAAGTCCCATCGCTCAGCATAGGAATAGGTATGTTCCCCGGCCCGTAGTATTGGAACAGCAGCCTCCGCGTCATGTTGAACCAGTGAGAGTTCGGATCGTCTCGAGGATCGGAGGTCTCTCGACTCCGCTTGGGCTGAGACATCGGAAGCACTGGATCGCGATCGAAAGCTGTCTAGTTTCGGACTGCGGCTTGAGGCTTCAACGGACCGGGCAACTGCTTCCGCTGAGAAAATAGACACCAACACGTGATGACTGCAAGATTTCGACCCTTCGATATTACTGATATAATGCAACTCGTGAGGATCATGTTTGGACATCCAAGCAGCTTCAAACTCTAACTCTTGCACGACCGGCGGACGACGATCGGAAAAGAAAGACACAATCCAAGAAGAACGAAGTGGAAAACCCTCATGAGAGAACTCAAATGCGGGAGTGCTCAAACGCAAAGACATGTCTGAATCGTGGCATTGTGTGCAAACGGCGGGTCGTCCAAAGAGGTCCGTAGTCCATCCTTGAAATGACTCATGGCCTATGGTCTCTAACACTAAACGCTCGACATCAGGACGATTCCGCTCTGCGCCAAAATATCCTCGAGGCGCGTCGGGTGACACTAAGTTGAAGGCGTCAGGCCGCAAATGAAAGGCCTTCTGTACCTCGTCTGGCACTGGAAAAGGTCCGCCCTTCCAATCAGCAATGTCCAAAATCCGGTGTCCTGATGGAAGGCGTTGCATGGAAGCTTTGCAACCGAAACGTTTAAACAAAATCTCGCCGGTGGAGGTGTCTATGACAGAGCCCGCATGTTCAAGCAGGCCTATCGAAAGCAAATGCGGGACATCACCCTCGATCACTATCAATCGGATCAGACCGGGCTGCCCCCCAAGAATGCATGGAGAAAGAACCGTCTTCAGCACCTTGGCACTGCCACCAACGCCGCTTGCCGCGGGAGGTTTCTCATCAAGCTCGACCACTTGCAAGCCAACTCCCTTCAATCGCTTCTCAAGCTCTTCAAAATGCTGAAGCCCAATCAAGTCCTGAGCGGCTCCGGGATCCACGATGGCATGGCCTGCGGGAATGGCAAAGTACTCATTTGCAAAGCTTCCCCAGCCGAAGAAGGTGCTCAGTGAAGTTCCCTTGGCGGTCTCATCTCCCAAGTAAACAAAGGCGTTCAGCGAGCCCTTCTTGTCATGCTGTGAGGAGTGTGAGCTTGGTCCATCTCCCTTCTCCCTCTCAGCTTTGGATCTGTAGGGGCGCGTGCAGTCCTCGCGCCAATGACCTCGAAGCCCGCAATTTGAGCACCTGGTGATCTTCTTGAGCTCGGACACAGGAAGGCGTCGCCTGGAGACTGGACGTTCAGGACGCCCATCCTTGTCATCGAAGTGCCTTCTGTCCTTCTTCCGAGCTGCTTTGAGCTGTTTGTTCTCACTCCAGGAGCGTTTCTTGCCAGAAGACTCCCACAGAGTAAGGAAGCTCATCACCTGCTCCTCATCCATGTCCTGGTTGTCGATCATTTCACAAAGCTCGGGAGATAGATCTGAATCGTCCGACTCTTCTGCATCGTCAGCATGGGTCAACAGCGAACTATGCGCTGAAGCATCAGCCTCATAGAACGCGGTCTTGCCGGGTCTCATGATTGACTCCCCGTCCACGTCAATCACTTGAAGTGCCTTTCTCACACGCTGATAATCAGCTCGACCCTCGGTGAGGACACGAAGATTTTGAGCTGACTGACGAGAGAGGTTGGCTTGTTCCTCCAACATGTAAGCCTTGAGCTCGTCCGGAAGCTGAACGTATTGCGCTGCTGCTTGAAATTGTGCTTCACGGCGGCAGGCGTACTGTGCGAGGGACTCCTCATTCTTCCTGGCACCCTCGTACAAGGCCGCACGAACAGATCTCCTCTTGTCGCTATCCTCGCGTTCCCCAGCATAGACGTCCAGGATGCCTAGCATCTCACCCAGGTACTTGTCGCTGGAGAGCGTCTCCTCTGACAGGTGGTCGAACTTCTCCTGAAGGCTCCAGTCCATGCTTTTCAAAATCTTTTCAGCTCTGCGGTGGAGGGCAACGTCGGTGTTGCGATCCCACCTGGTGATAGCCCGCCTCCAAAGCCTGTAATGCTGCATCCCAGGCCACGTGGGCGGTTCACTGAAGTCTCCTTTGGAAGTGGTAGGCCAACCAGAGGACCACCACCTGTCACCATAGTTCCATCGGCCCGAAGTCGTGGGCCCACGTTCCCAAGGATCTGAGGAGAGCCAAGGGTCAACTCCCCGAGAATCATTGCTAACCACGGAGGGTTCACCAGGTCGATCAGCGCCCCGCTGACCGGACTCTTGCCCCCATGGAAGGTCCCCCGCGGCAGAGGCAGGCGCCCATTGAAAGTGCGACCACCCCGTCCGCCCCCATGACCATTGATTCCAAGCTCTCCACTCATCCTCAGACCACTGGGAAGCCTCTCCTCTTCTCTCCGCAGCCGCTGGCCTTGCGTCAGCATCGCCACCAGAAGCACCAGCGTCATCCACCACCTGAAAGACCTCAGTCTCGGCCCTTCCATCCGGCTTTGCCTTATCCATGGCTCGAAGACCAGTGCTCCGCTACCACTGACAGCAAAGCCAGTGGTAGCGGGCACTCAAACAGTCTTTTCTACGGGCTTCATGGTACGACTAGCGGCGGTTTCGCCGAAGCTGGAGGATGAGCGAACGGTCGAACAGGGCCTCAAGCGTGTTTGGTCAAAGGCTCAAACGTCAGTCAGGTGGTACATATTTAACAAGACCCAATGACCCACTAGTGACACTAGTGACAATCCCCCGTCCGTGGGTGGTACCCCCTTCAAAGTAATTGGTTAAGTTGAGGTGGGGCCATTGGGAAATTGTAGGTGTTTGTTTCCCCGGAAACATCGGCCTCCACGAATAGGTTTTGTCTTGTCCGTTTTGTCTGACCGCTTTTATTCCGTGTCGTTCGACCGGAAGTTTCATCATGCTTCAGGTATAAACAGTCAGAGAAAGAAAGAAACAATAAAAGAAAGAACGAACGAACGACAGAAAGGCAAGGAAAGGAGAGGAAAATAACAGAAAAGACAAGAAAAGGAAAGGACAGACAAGAAAAGAACGGACGAAAGAAAAAACACAAAGAAGACTCAGAAAGCAGGCATCAAGGTTGACATGCACAATTGATTATTTCATGGGCCCTGGACCCCGAGTAGCCCTTATGATGCAAGATCCTAATTATGCACTGGGTCATATCTGTACAGATCTGTACAGTAAGTTATATCATCATCATCATCATTGGTCCTTGACTTCAATGATACTTCCTTGATTCAGTTTCTCCCTGAAACTTGCTTTGGCTGGAGAATGACAATATTTTGAGGCAACTCAAAACCCCTTGTCAACATTATTTTGATGACCACCACCTCCCCTCTGCTTCATTTCAAACAGGACTGTATAGGGTGATAGGTCCTCTGAAGTAGTGCAGGTTTTTGACACGGAAGATGCAATATCCAAAAAGCTGGTTGCAACTCTTTGAGTTCTACATTCTTCTACCGAGCGCCTGCTTTGGGGTGGTGGGGCAAAAACCTGCTCATCACATCTCACAGCCCATTGTAAAAGACGGATTCCCTTTGCATGTTCAACCAAAGGGTTTACAAATCTATTTCCCTTCTTTCAGGGGGTCGGGTTCCGCCGAAGGTCGCTCTCCCTTTTATTGAACCACACTTCCCCGTGCGTGACTTTGAGGCTCCCAGGGGAACCTGGGACACCTTGGAACCGCAAGAGATCCCTCTGATCCGCCGATCCCGACCTTTTGGAAGACAAAGAGTCGTGGGAACGAAAAAGAGTCGTGGGGAACAATGTTATTTTGGTTTAGATAAGTTATTTTTGTCATAGTTCAATTCTATATATAATGTCCAAACTATTGCTTGGGGTCCAAAACCTGTCAACACCTCAAGAATTCAGCTCCAGTTTACCACGGTGGATAGACTCTTTTTTGCGTCCTCTGTTCGTTTGAGGTAGACCTGGGTCCTGCCATTCGCGGGCTATTTTGATGCCTTCCGTTGGTTGATTCTCACAACACAGGGACACTTTCCGTCTAACTATCCGTCTTCCCTTTTCAACAGAAACACCCAAGAGCTGCCACAAGGTGTCCAAAAGCACCGGTTCCCGAAGTTCTCTTGCTCAGTGGTTCAACTCCCCAATGGTTTCGAAACGGCATGCGGCCCCCCGCAACCATCCTGAGGGGGATGAACGAGCCACAAATTCTCTTCAGGGTTTGAACATTTATTTCAACAAAGTCAATCTCTTGGGGCGAGTCACTTTACCCTGGCGCCGACCTTAGTCAGTACATCAATCGGACAGGACCCCCCCCACCTGAGCGAGCTCCGTCATCGGGGGCTCTCGGCACCGGGAGGCGTCCTTGTTGATCTCCTGTGATGCGAGGGTTGCGCCGCGCAACTTGGTTCGAAAGAAGAAGAAACAATAGATAGAAACAATCATAAGACCAAAAAGACAAATAAACACAAATAACATATAAGTATAGTAGAAGTAGATGTCAAACGGAACCATTGACCCGTGTCGATCCAGTTGTTCTTCGGCGTTTTTCAACGCTTTGCACAAGTGTGATATGTTCAAACACTTCAACTCCAATTCCAGTCTCCCAGACATGGAAGGAACGATTTGTCTGATCTGAGAACACTTTTGATGGTTGAAACATCCTCCAAGCGAAACCCGGATGCCGCCGATGCCGCTTCGTTTGGACCCAGAATTCGTCACCAGGTCCAGGACCAGTTACGCAGTTCCTCGTTCGTCGGCAAAGTAGCGCCGATCGCAAAAGGTCCAAAAGCTCTCGATCCGGTGGTGAAAAGATCTTCCCCTCAACCAGTAGACTCTTGGTTAATGTCGTAGACCAGTAGAGTTAATGTAGACTCTTCAGTTACCAGTAGACTCTTCCCCTCAACCAGTAGCTCTAATCAACCAGTAGAGTTGATGTAACAATGTAGACTCTTGATTAGCGCGACGAGCTTCGAGTCCGGTAGTGGCACAGCCCATGTTAGGCAGCACGGGTAGACTCTTGATTAATAACTCCTGATATGGTTCGCACCTCTTCGAGCATGCGGGTATGAATTTGTCTCGAATGTGGTTTGGCTTGTTTGCAAAAGTATGCAGTAAATGTCGGCAAGAACCGACAGAACGGAGAAATCCGCCCATACTTGATTGAGCGTCTCACCGGTATTCCGTCGCAATTCACATCAATTCACCGGTCTTTCGGGGTGACCAACGTGACCGTTCCTGTTGGTTCATTTTGGGCCAAGATGGGTCGACCTGGTCAGTTCACCCTGGTACTCGTTCCACCCGTTGCGGCATGCACTCGTTCCACCTCAGGAGCATGAGCAAAGCGGCAGGCACTTCCATGCCTCGAGCCGAGGAAGGCAGGCAGGCTTCGAATGTACACGATCCGGGGCATTCCGACCTCTGACTTGGAGAGCTGTCCGTCAAATGAGACGTACACATGTGATCACATGTGTGTTTGGCACCACCTGTTTGAGGTCTTTCGTAGCCATAGCAGAATCTGGTCATTTAAGAAGGGTCCGGAACTCATTCTGACCACACATTAGTCCATCACTTCAGGGGCGCAGCTGCTGCTTTTCGCCGTCTGTTTTTGGGCGCCAAACTACAACTCCACCATCTTTCAGATCTTCAAAGACAGCTTCTGCCAAGAGAGGTTGAACAGCCCTATAGCCCCATCCCATATGTACCACTACAGGGTCCCAAATTATATGGTCTCTCAACCTCTCTTGGTGAGTATGGTCTGGTTCACTCCACCCACTCGACCCACTCCAATTTGGTCAGTGGGTCCGACTTCTGTCTTTTGGACATCCCTCGAGTCGACCGCCGACAGGCGGCCGCTGTCCGGTGATGGCCAAAAACCCTTCGAGCCAAGTACCGTTGTAACGACTGGAACATCTACAAGACCCTCCACCTGAGCAGAACTTCAGGGATAGTTGGCTTGATCCAACATGGACACGAACCCAACAAGGCCTCTTGTTTAAGAGTCAGTGTTCCAGGTCTAAAAACACAAACACACATGTTGATCTCTTCGATCAAGTCTTTCAGGCCTCAGACCGTCTGTTTGGCACCGCATCAAAACCACCATGACCCCATGAAAACCCGATCCGTATGGTCCCTGTCGAAAACCAGATCCACAAAGCCATAATCTTGGGAGTCCAAGACTATAAAAAGAATGGTCTTTAGGCCACCTGAAAGGACATTTCTTCACTTCAGTCAGTCACAATATGTTTAAAATATAGTCTTTGGACTGGCCAAGGGAAAAGCTGAACAAACTTGACCCCGCGAGGAGAGGGACCCACTCCGTGGAAAGGAAGCGCTCTCTCTCTCTCTCTCCTCGTCCCAGTTCTTGAATCCCGGAGACCCCCGAGATCGGTTTTGTCGTTGTTCTCCGCCAAAAACCATGGCAAAACAACACATACACAAGATATCACACGATTGTGAGCCCTGGTAATGCCAGGATTGGAGTTTTGGTGAGGCCTTTTTGAAGGACAGGGACGTTTTTTCTCTCGCAGCTCTGTTCGTTTTGGGTCTCCAACAGCTTCCAAGGGCGAAGAGCAATCATCCCAAAAGGGTGTCAGTCAAGAAGAAGAATCCAGAGTGGGACGTACACCTGGGAAGAAGCCCACATGGAACCTAAAGATGGACCAGACTGGAAAAATATGTTCCTCTACAACCCACTGGTTTTCAGGTTCCATGTGAATCTTTTTGGGGCGTAGCTATTCACCAATTTGAGCAGGAGAAATCACGGAGAAACATGCCGTGAGATTTACCTGTTCCGTGTCCGCAAACGACTGGACCAATTCCCAGGTTGTGTTCGTCCACCCTTAGGAGGAAAATTCGAACCCTAAAACCCAGCAAATACCTGCGTAGTCCCAGGCCTGTCGGTTTCCCAGGCCGCCGGTGAACGCATCGAGCCGGCTCAAAAAAGCCCGAGGAGCTTGCAGCGGCCACTGCTGGCAAAACGACACATCTTGCTCTTGAAGAAGCCATCTGTAGCTCGAAGCTCCCTGCGTTCGCCAAAAGGTCAGCGAGCACACGGATCCAGTGGCTCAGAAGCGAGAGTTTTTTGTTATCGAGCTTTGTATACCGATACCATATATTAAATGCATACGTATAAATGCATAAGTTATCACATATTGATAGTGAGTGGCTGCATGGGGTGCACAAAGAATTTCGCCTCCATGCAACAACTGCTTAGCTGCGTGTCCTTCACAACGAAACCTGCGTGTCCTTCACCGGTTTGCGCCTTTCATCGTGTGCGAAAGCGCAGTTGGCATTCGAACATGATCCACGCCTTGGAGTCAGGTGAGTGCTCACAGGTATCCAAGTCCTTCCCACAAATCACGAAAAAAACATTTGCCAACTGTCAACGAATCCTCGGTCAGAACAGAAAATCACAACTTTATATAATTCCACCCATATTTTGGTCCTTGTGTTTTCTGAAACTGCCTTTCAAACTCTCCTTGTTCACTCAGGTGGTCACTGCCATCTTCCTGTCCTATCCTGTCCTGCCTTCCCCCAGTCTGAAGACCCGATTTGCGAAAGACAGGAACCCGAACGTTAGGAAGGCTTTGCACATGCTCGTCCGGTTGAGATTCGGCCTGCGCAAGTTCATCCACAAACCGTGTTCGGTTTCGTCTGGGCGCAAGCTGAAAGGAAGCAATCCTTGGAAGAAAAGATTTTAGGCGTAAAGATCAAATGCATTGGAACACAAGGAACCTCAGTGTCGGGATGTGTCGGTGACAACTCACTTTTACTTTCTTTTTCTTGGAAGAGCCACAGCAGTGTCGTCAGGCTTGGTTTTGAGCCGTATTGGGCAAACGGCTTACGTGATCTTCCAGTTGGCCCCACTCCCACGTTGGAGGCAGCATCTGTGCGGGCTATGTGATGGTCTCTTCTTCCTTTGGGCAAACTGTGATCCCACATGTAAGGGCCGACAAATGCACAATGATCCCCTTAAAACGGTCCGTTTCAGTACCTAAGTTCCCTGATTCCACAAAGGACATTTCAAACGGGATACCCAACTACATCCAAATACTACTCTCTAAATATCTCAGACTCGTGTTCCATGTCGCACTCACTCACTCACTCACTCACTCACTCTCTCTCTCTCTCTCTCTGCGCCCCGCTGGACGGACCCCGCGTGCTGGAGGCATCCCGTACTACGGGGCGTGCGTCGGGTCGTGCTCCGGCGCCTCTCCCGGATCTCGGACAGGTCATGCGCGAAAGTGCAACTGGAGCCCCTGCCACACCTGCGCACGGGCCGTGGCGAGTCGAACTGACTGACTGCCGACTGTCACTCGCCTGACTGGTGATGCGAACTACAAAATATGACACTCAAGGATTCATGAAACACAGTCTTTGAGTTAAATTCTGGTATATAAATCCAGTCTGGTTTCCTCGGGTTTCCACTGCCTTAGAGCCTACTGCTATCGGGTTTGTCATCCAACAAGCCAGCAAAAAGAGCCGAGTCCGGAGGGGTGGCCCGGCGACTTGGACCCATGTCGGGCATAAGGCAGAGTTGGTGACTGGTGACCCGGAGATGAACAACGCTGAGCATACGCAATTTTGCGCTGAAACACATTGATGCCATCACCACTTGACAGGATAGGATATCCAAGAAATACATCGGATGAGTTCGTAACATGTCTGGTAAAGGTAAGCGCAGCCACAGAATCTTTTCCACACGTTGCAGCAAGTTTGTATGAGAAATGAGCAATGACGAATGCAAATGAATGAATTCCGTCCCTCCTCGGGGCCCCGATACCCCCACTCCCACCCCCCTGTCAAACAGACAACACTTCAGAATTGTGCTTGTGAGAGCAGAAGTTCAGAAATGCGTGGTGAACATTAGCACTTTAAGGTTAGTTACGGCAATACCAGACTATTGCAGTAGACCTTTATGGCGAAACACCGTATTAGACAGCTTTGAGTTCACAAAGAGTCAGCGGAGTGAAGATTGAACAATTAGTGCAGGTACGTTGTCACGGCAACGCCATCCAAGTGCCCATGGCCCCCTGCGGAACTATGTGCAATAGCGGAAAACGAAAAGTCAGTTCATCCTGGAAACGGGAGTCAGCGGGGGAGCATTTGGTGTTGTGAGACTGGATGCCTAAATGGCAAATTCTCGCGCAGGTGGTGGAGATCCAGTATTCAAAGCTGGTACCAGTTGAAGCTGGTGATAAAGCCGTTGTCGGCACAACCTGAAATTACAACCTAACAAGCCTCTAGAAAGAACGAAAGGGAGAGAAGAGCAAAAGGAAAAGGGAAGAGTGAAAGTCATTTCGTCTGACATTCGCAACACCTAAAAGTTGGTATAATGAAGTTTTCTCAGGTAAAACAGATTCAGTAGTGGACGTACAGTAGCTCTGCAGCACGAATGCAAGATTCGTGAATCATTGCCTGTCCCGCCGTAGGTGTCGCTGTGCTTATGGTTCGGGGGGCTGAAATATACGAGGAAGCGCAACGGGAGGCTGTAGTAAGTAAAAACAACGGTCGGATTACGCAAGCCAAGGGGTTCTGTCATGACATGAGTGAAAGGCAAGGGGTTCGAGATTGGGGAGCTTTGAGTACAGTGCAAGCTTGCTTGCTCAGTGTCGTGTTGGCTTACGCCTTTCTTGTGGTTCGGGGGGCTCAAATATGTTGGGTGTGGAGCTCGGTTGTGTGGCAAGCCGATTTGCTTGCAGGTTGGTGAGTGTGTTGGCTAGCATTTTTGAGAGCGTGAGCTGGAACAAAAACTGACAGCAGAAGTTCAGAGATGCGCGGTGAGCGTTAGCACTTTAAGATTAGACCTTGATGGCGAAACACCGTATTTGACAGCTTTGGCCATACCTACGTTCACAAAGAGTCAGCGGAATGAAGTTTGAACAATGAGTGCAGGTACGTTTTCACGGCAACATGGATGGGTCTTCATTGGCCCATGCCATCCAAGTGCCCATGCGCCCCCTGCGGAACTATGTGCAATAGCGGAAAAATGACAAGTCAGTTAGTGTCCCTGGAAACGGGAGGGGGCACACACACACACAAACACACCACCAGTCCAAGGGAATCTCACACTTTCCACATGAGTAACAAGTGCATTGCTACTAGTAACAAGTGCATTACTACTATAGGTGGCGGCAGTCCCTGCCCCCCAAATTCTCTGCTCCCATGGACGTCCATGGGTGCTGGAAACAGTGAAAAGCACCATGGTGGGGAAGCTCAGTGGGCCAGCAATTCACAAGCAGTAGGAATCATGTGCCTATATATGCCTATATAGCTTTGGTAGATCCTGCATCGATCATCGGTTTCAGCGTGCCCACACTACCCTTGCCCCTTGGGGCAAGCCACGGGCTGCCGCGCATCTGTCGTGAGGAGACATGAAGGCCACAAGCTCGGGAAACCATGAACTGATAGGGGATGATAGGGGGAATTCCCCTACTACCTCGGGCGTGGTTTTTAGAGAGGAACTTCAATCCCCTAGGCCCCTAGGTCCTGTAGGTCTTTGTCTCCAGGTCCTCCCCCTGGCTATCAGCCGAGGGTGGAGAAGGGGTCCCGAAGGCATGGGAACTGACCAGTGCCTTTCATGTCCTAAAGTTGACAACTGCCTGTGGTGATGCAGACCGGTGATCGACTTACTGCGTTGCAAACACTGTGCCGGGAATGTCACTTTCACATACAGAAGACACGTCCATGTCCGAAACAGCAACATGAAAAACGCCAATGCCCCGCCTCCGGTGGTTCATGAAAAACTTGCACATCTGAGTCTTTTGAAGCTGTTGCACATGCCTTGGAAAGCTTTTGGTCATCTGACCGACCGAAGGAACCGGTCGGTTGGCTGACCCGGATGGCGCATGGCCTCATATTTTCTGCAGCAAGACTGAGCAACAGCTCGTCTCGCAGAACACCTGGTGGTCATGCGCAATGATGGCAAGGGGGCAAGGGAGACAAGACAGGAACAATGAGTGCTGCGCGTCCTCCTTCGCAACACATGGCATCATGACCTGATCTTGATTTGATACGTCTTCTCCTACAATTTTTTCGTCACATTGCCTCGGATTGCCCGCTTAGCTGTTTCTCGAGACCACTTCCGGACAGCCGAGGCGCTTGTCGTGCATTGTCACAGCCATCTTCCCTGGTATGAGTGTTGCGTGGAGCGAGCATCGGGAGCTGTCTTTGAACTCACAAGTCTGTGGCAAGGGGGACAACTAGCTTGGCTGCAAAGGATGATCGACCCCAAAAACACACACACACACAACAAACACACTCCTTTTGAAGGTAGGTGGCCCTTTTTTTTTGTTGGAACATGTTGGAAAGGCGGAAAGGCGGCGAATCAAAAGCTTCCACCTGGGGCCTTCCCATCCTTCCCTCCAGGGCTCCACGCAGTTTCTCCTTGCAGTTTCGAGTTTGTTGCCTCGTGGCCAATCGGCCTGGAGGCCTCCCACCCGTCTCTGCTGCAAAAAATGCAGCGGACGGCACCGGAATTCGCCCGTGTTCGGAGAAATTCCGCGGCCGAGATCTGACTCGTTCCGTCTCCATGTTTTGGACACCCATGGCCCATGTCAATCGATGAACAAGAACTCCAACTAAGGGTATAATCTGTCAAATCAAGGCTATTCAAATTACCTTGTTTCAACAGAATCCTACAAAGTCTCTCACAGCTAGAATCCAACGCCTCTCGTGGATCTGCATCTGCATCTTCTTTCGGGGCTGGCACCACTCATTCGTCCCTTCCCCTCCTTCGTCCACCCCTACCAAGGCCCTACCAGAACAACCGATCACGACCACTGAAACAGGGCAAGCAAATGCGGGAAGTCCTTTTCTCGACGCGAAACCTTCGTTTTCGCCACGAAGGCAGCCGGACCGGCCGGAGGACGACTGGTCTGAGCACAGCACATACCGAACACCCCCTGAAACGCACTGGATTCAAAACATGCAACAAACTGCAACAATAACAATGCGAGTTGACACTACGTATACTGACCGTATACTAAACAAAAGTTAGTAATATGGGCGTGAGATGGTGTGAGTGTGAGTCAACCTTCCTTAGACCAAAGGGTAAGTTGGAGGAACACCTACTTTTTCTGATACTTCCACAAGCCATTGCTTTTGGATCTTTTGGCAGCTGCATGCATCGGACACGCTGCATGCATGGAACACGAAAGCTGCCCGGCTGCCTGGCTCCTATGTACAGCACTCGATGGACTTCGTGAAACACTTCTGGCGACCGGCCGGCTTCTCGCCGGGCTCGAGCCGTTGCTCGCCTGCGGATGATCGGAGATGTTTCGGCGGGTTTCGGCCGGGATCGGAAGAAGTGGACTCAAATCCGTCTGCATCTGTGTGGATCAATGGAAATACCCCAAACACGATGTCTGGGACTGCCAAATAACGGATTCAGTTGGGGTTGAAGTCGGGGTCAGGGCGGCTTGTTTTTTCCGCTACGAACATGAAGTGTTCGGGTACTGAATTGGTAACTTACTTGCAAGTCGAGACGTCGTGGAACTGTGAATGATTGTTCATGTCCGCATGGGCGAATGTGCTGACAGAAATTCTGACATCACTGTACGGAAAACATCGGGTACTGTAAGGTCTCCAAACTAGAAATGGGTGGATTCAGGCTGGTCATCCATTTTCATCCATCTTCTAGACATTCCCAAAGAGGGTGCTTCTAGGGCTGTATGTCAAAACCAGGAAACCGACCGATTGACCTGGTGTCGGTGTCGTTCGCCGAACTCTTCAGGACGGCGGATCGGACCTGGTCAGCCACTCAGCCGAGAGCTCGAAGTGGGTGAGGCAGCCTCCAGATGTCGGAGGTTCGTTCTGCACGACAAAGCCACCAGATGCATGGAGCCTCCGGACGTCTAGCATTCCACCATCCTGAAAACACTTGGAAGTGAGATTTTTTCTCAGCCACTTCATCGGACAACTGCTTCGGTTCTGGAGTCTAAAGGTTCTTTTTCTGTCGGGCTTGGCGGACGTCAGAGAAAAGCCGGGCCGGGTACGTGATCCCTAAAGCTACCGACCAGGCTGCGCAGGCTTTCTTGCACTGTGAATAGGTGATTTCAAGCACACATCATCATACATCATATATATAATATACAGTATAATATAGATATCTCAGGGCTGGGCTTTCATTTCCGGAAAATGGTTGACACTTGTTGACCAAAGTATCGCATACCCCCCACACGCTACGCGCTTCGCCAAGTCACGCCTGTCGCGCACGTTGTTGCACTCGTTGCAATGCGGCATAGCCTCGCTCCATGCGCACATCCTCCTCTTCCCGCTGCTTGGCCTCACACGTGATGCATTCAAAACGGTTGGCGTATCAGTTTTAGAGGTTCCAAACGGTAGACAAAGCCTCAACAGTGAACAAAGGGTTGGATGATCCCAAGCACTGCCAATGGTCTCTAACAAGGATGGTCACCACATGGAAAGGCAAACAACTGACAGCTCGTAACTTTAGTGCAAGAGCTTCACGAGAGCTTCGATCCCCTTTACAAGGACTCCAAGCTCTCCAAACTCCAAGCGACAGTCGATGCACAATTGGATCAACTTTCTAAATAAGGCGACGAGGACTTCTAACCTCAAAACTAGTCTTCGACGTGCTCAAGCGAAGGAACACATTTGTGCCATGGGTTTGCCTCTAAATGGGGATGGGTCTAAACCTGGAGCCCTGGTCCACCATGTAGCTTGCCCTTCTGGGATCTTCCGGGTATGTCAACCAAGGTATCCTGGTGCCATGACCCAGCACTGACCACTTGCGACACTTTTCCCTGTCGCCTGCAGGGATCAGGACACCGAGTATCTTGCCTTCCCCCAACCATTCTTAAATCAAACAACCAAAGCACAGAAGGTCAACGGCTCTTCTTAGAAGGTCTGTTAAACTGTCTGTTAAATCGGTGATGCAATAAACAAACATCCAAAGATGGTCCTTTGACTCTCCCACCGACGCGCCCCGTCACCTGCTCCTCCGGCCTCCACATCTTCGGCCCTCAAACGTAACTGCTCAGCGTATCCTGACGGGCGAACACGGCGGCTGGGCCTGAGAACCTGAAATGGAGAGGATCGGATATATATATATATAACTATATATATATATACAGTGTACAATTGCTTATATCACGTGTATATTTATATATAAATTTATATAAACATATATATATAATATATATATATATACACATTATATACACATGAGGGGCAAACAAGGCGTCCCCAATGCCGAAAAATATTTTAGGTTGGTCCAAATCGGCTTCCAGTGTTTTAGAATGCAGGCAATAAGCTACTTTCAATCAAGAAAGGGTATCGTTATGGTCGGCCCCTATCGGTTTCGCAAGGTATTGACCATTTCAGAAATACTTAAGACGGCTCATGACTAAAGACTAAAGTACATGTACGGAAGTCTTGTTGGATGCTACACCAATACCATCGGTAAAAGCAAACACATATTTGTTTGCTCCATTTTCTTTGAGGCATTTGGGGAGGGGGTACCACAGAAGATCTACTTGCAAGCCTCTGGATCAGTACTCAGTACTCTGAGGCCACATGAATCAATCCAGGCTGGTCCTTTGCTCCCGGGCGTCGGCCGCGTCTTGGCTTTGGCCACACCCCGAGCTGCTTTCAGCGCGTCCAAGTAGTGCGCGGCCGAGTTCACCTCGTGTAGATTGGAGGCATCGATGATGTCTCTGAACGTTTGGAAACACAAGCCTCGTAGCAAAGTAGATGATGACGTAGTTTAGAGGTGTTATAACCAAAAAGCATCTCAGCATCTCTGACATCTCAAAAATATGTAAACATATTTTGATATATATATTTTGATATATCTTGATGCTGTTTAAGTCTCTGGGATCTTTTAACTGCTTGCACTACTTGGGAATGCCAAAAACATGGCAGGAAACGTTTTGGTTCCGCACGGCACTCTGCAGTTCACCCCGTGAGCCCAAATCAATGACTCAAGAAACACCGCCCGCAGTGTCTCGGACTTTTCCCACGCCTGTATCGCTTTTTGCTTCCATGGCTTGGGCGATTTGGGTGCTGGCACGGGCACGGGCAGGTGGTGCGAGATGAGCTCGGCACGTGGTGTGACCAAGCTTCAACAACCAGCGTCAAAGCATTGGAAACAAAAGAGAGCACTTTGCGCGCTCCGAGATGGCCCCAGAGTTGTATGGATAAGATATCCATGTTGATGATTTTGGATGATTGGCAGAAGAATGCAACCTATGTCTGGCTCCAGAAAAGCACTGACTCTCGTTCGATGCTGCTTGGACCCGCACCCCTTCCACCCGTTGGAACTGCTGGTTTTTCAGACCGGCATGTACATCCCGGGAAGAGTCACATCGAAAATAGACCCGCTGCCTGGAAGACCCTCCTTTTTTCTCCAAATCGGTGTTTCTACTGAAACTCATTGACTGGTCGTTTTTCCGCAAAAATATCTAAGAGAGCCAAACCACCAGGGACGTTCCTCTAAACCGAGCTTCCTCCTCTGAGCCGATCGGGCCGACTTTCCCCACCCGTGGCCTCCAGGCCCTACGGAGGATGGAGTGGAGGCATCGTCCGCCTGAGTCTCCTGGACACACCTGGCCGACGAGACCACGACTGCGGCGTTCTGGGCTTCGCGCGTGTTCCTGCCTGGTGGGTTTGGTTCTTACGGCGACCGGTCAGCCAAAGGGTCCAAAGGGTCGATGGATGTGCCTTTTCGTAGAAGAGAAGACCCGGTGTCCGCGATGAGAGGTCTTCAAACGTGGCTTTAAGCCACTGACCATTTTGGGTTTGTACCAGCACCACGAATTCTGGGTGTCCATGAAATGATAGACTATAGGAGTCCCTTAGAGGTAAGGGTGGTCCATTCACCACCCCGACTGGGAGTCCTAGTGTAGGTTTGTATGGGTTTGTCCCATCACGTGTAATCTTTCTTGAAGTTGCAGAACATCCACCTCACACTTCGGTAAACAAAGGGTGTGGACGGCCTGGAACGCCGCCTTCCACCAAAAAAGGAGCATGACATGCTTTGAACATCTTTGAACTATTTTGAAATGCTTTGACACACCGTTATGACAAGCTGAGCTACGATAAGAGTTCTGCTATGCTATGATCCCAAACGAAGCCAAGCTGACCAGCCAGTGCCCGCCTAGGATTCTCAGGATAAGCAGTGACTTCCTCCACGAAGTGGCTGGGTTCATCCCAATGCTCGGGCGTTGAAGCTCCACTGCACGCACCACTTCCTAGCGCGGAAGGACTGAACAATTACCCCCTGACAAGCCGAAGATTTGGAACCCGATTCTTAAGTCCTTGACTTGGTGGGGACAACATTGGTTTGGGGCTAGACAAGCTCTAAGAGAATGCCCCAAAAGGACGACGTGCCCATCTTGGCCCCACATCGATCGATTTCCGATTCAAAGAGATTCGAAGAATTAAACCACGTATGGCCCAAAGATGAGCTCTATGAGCTCTATGCCATTCTTTGCTCATGTGTGTGTAGCTCAGGAAGACCTCCCAGGCGTAGCAATGAGCTTCGGGTTTCCCAACAAAAATAGAGTCGTCCCCCAGCGAGGACGGGGCAAGAAGGGGGGCCAGAAAGGGAGCCGGCCTGCCCAAACACAGCTGGAGAGCCCATGTTTGCGTCATGACTTTGTTTTCTCACGTGAAAGAGACAAAACATGTCGCATTCCTGTTTGACTTCGTAGGCGACACACTCCACCACTGCGAGTGTAACGCGTTTGTCGGAGTCCTTGGTCGTTCGTTCGACTGGGGCATCATGGTTGTGTTCAAGTAGTGGCTCCATCCCCTGTGGTTCATTATACATTTGGATCCAGTCAATGACTGATATCGATTCGATACGTCGGACGAAACACCGAATTGAACATCCGAGTCCCTGGTCGTTTGGGACCTGTGACCTGGCCCGTTGGCCCTTGGACCACCCCCTTGGACGGCCCTCCAACCACCCTGTCTCTCACCTGGCTTGGATGGCCTGTGGCAGGACGAGTTCTTTCCGATTTGAAAGGATGCCGAATCGAATCCAAGTGCCGTTGGAAGAACGGTCCGGAGTTGAAAGTCCAGCTGCAACATAGATCCATGCCATGCCATGCCATGCCTGACCCGTTCGCTTTGCGAATAGATGCCTACAACATCCAACTATGCCATACTATGCCTACATTGACCCTGACTTTGATTCAACCACCATGCAGTGGTTATGGTGGTCGGTGCCCAACACACTTCGGTGACATCGGAATTGGGGGGTGACAAAAGGTGGAATGTCTGCTTCTTCAAAATCTCAGAGCTTCTCCATCACCCATCCCAGCTTCTCCGTCCCCAACCACGTCCCATGGATCCCGTAAGCGGTGCCGTTCCAGCGCCTGGGAGGTTGGCTCACTGCCCTGGTCAATCTCTGCAAGGGCACCTGGCGGCTCGACTGGACAGCGACTGGACATCGATCATGCCGAATTCTTTGCCTAACTTGCTGGACTGCTCCAGCGATTGATTCTTTGAGTCGTGACAAAGAACCTCAATTGGTGTCACTTGCTCATTGAACACCTGAATGTATCAGCTCTAAACATGGAAGTGGATGCCCTGGCCCTTCGGAAGACGGTTTTCCTGTTTTCCCACGGAAGGAGGTTTCCCTAAACCATAAGTCTTTGAGGAAGGCTACGCGCATATAAGCCAATTAATGTACATGCAGTAGTGTAAGCGCTCTATAGCGCTCTGTCCACAACTCATCCTGCCTTCTTCTGTTCATGTGGCGTTGGTCTTGGCAGTGGCCTTGGTGGCCTGGGTCTCTTTGGTGGTCGTGTCAGACATAAATGAACTCACAAGACACGCATACAAAGGCGGTCCACAAATACTATACTTGCGATGATCTTGGATGTATTTGGATCGATTCTTGCGCATTCCTTGATAGCAATGGATGACAGTGGACATTGTGAAGGATTTTGATTTGCAGACTTGCATCCGACTCTAGTACAGTTCTGTACTGCTCGCTCGTCTCGCTCGTCTCGCACCTCCATCTCTCAGCCGCCCACGGACGGGATTCGTCGCCATCCACGATCGACCAAATGGGGCACTTGGGCGTACTGGCTCGGCTGCTTTCGGCACTTCGACCTGAGGACGGGCGAGACATGCTCTTTTCGAGACCGAGAGCGATGGAGGAACTTTCGGCGCATGGAGGAACGACGGAACCTCTGATCCTTTGGAGGTCACGGATTGCTTTTGAGCTAAGACTTCGATGTGGCGGTCTCGTGAAAGGAACCCCAAAAAATCTCGCCCAACCATCTCTTAAAAGAGGTCCGGACTGGATTTTGATATGCAATCTTTCTAACTACCAAAAACACATTAAGACATCATCATATCAAAAGCACCATATATCCAAACGACCGACATATTCATGACCGGTGTCATACTCCAACAAGGACACCGGTCTTGATCTTCTTTCCTCCAAGGCGACCGCGACCGCGACCGCCGCGCCTCCGAAGGACTCGTAGACCGGTCGAACCGGAGCTGGCCTGGCGGACGGAGGGTCGGGTGGCGTTGTTCGGGGCGGGGCGGTGGTCGTGGGGTATCCATTAGATGACGGTGTTGGGAGTTTGATCGAGCTCATCAATCGCATAAGAATAGGGGGGGTATGGGCCCCATAGATAGGTCTGAAGAGATATGCAGCATGGGAGCTCCCAATCAATCTTCTTCACTCTTCTTTCTTTAGCGATCCAAATGAACTGTTCTACACACACACACACATCTCCACATGGTTCTCCTCGAGCTTGACTCAGTGTGGCTCCCGGAAAGCCCTTTCCCCACCTCAATGGAGGATGGCTTGACGCACGTGAAGAGGACACCTCGGACCGCAGTGGTGTAGCACCACGCGCCTTGGATCGCTGCGCGGCCAACGTCCGGGCAAGGGGCATGGAAAACCCTGCCGTTGTGGCTCAAAGACATAAAAAGATCTCAAACGTATCTTGCTATACAGGTGAAACGATTCCCATGGGACCCTGCGAACGGAAGTTCCCACTTGCGGACCTGTGTCGCTACCCCGCGACCCCCCCTGGTTCGCACGTGACCCCCCCCCGTCCAAGTGCGGTCAGATGATTGTGGCGAACATCACGTGGCCCGAAACGGACGGAACGGTCGAAAACGGGGGAGGGGAGGAGCAGGGTGAGGTGAAGCGGATCCCTCATGTCTTTCCCTAGATCGTGTGTGTTTTTACGGGCGAGCGGATCTTAAAGATGAACAGATTTTATCCACAAACTGAACCCTTCGTCGTCTACGTGGCTGAAGAAGAGGAAGAGGAAGTGGAAGAGGACAAGGAAGAAGAAGAAGAAGAAGTAGAAGAAACATACCCAGGGATTGGTGTTCCAGAGATCCAGTTCCTTTCATGGCATAGGTGCCTCAAGTGTGATCGGCTTCGATTCTTGGAGGAATTATTTGAACTCCCTTGGAGCCGAGTTTTTGGTCAACCCTTCATTGGTCTCTGGAGACGCCTCCCGTTTTCTCGGCGACATCGCCCCACATGAATGTAGCCGAGCTGCTAGCTCGGCTCTCCAATGTCTCTTTCGCTGACGCTCCATGTGGGCCTTGGTTTCGCAAAACTGTCGAAGCGCCGACAGTCCTGTCGCTCTGTCTCTGTCTGACTCCATGTGACCGTCTGTAGCTTGATATACCTTGTGACTTTCAATCTTTCACAAAGATTCTTTAAAAAACATTAAAAAACCGTCTGATTCAAAAGCCGCTCTAACCGCGGTCTTCTTCTTCGCCTGGTGAACATACCGATGGTCTTGCACATCTGGGTGTTGGGGCCACTTCAGCCAGCTCCTGTTGCCTGATCTGTTGCTCTTCTTCCAGCATGGCCCGTGCCTGGACAAAACCACCCAGATACCCCCCAGCGACGTCGAAAAACCACCGAGGGTTTGGAGTGGTTTTGTCAAAAACCACACGACCAACGATCCACCAAAAGGATACAGTTTTCACATGTAAAAATGGCATGTTCTCCACAAAATCCGCTCTAAATTCAGGACGAATCAGATCAACTCGTGATCAACTCACAACCAGAATCCAATGATGGGGATCATGTAAGCGTGTGTCTCAAAATGGGTAGACTGACCCCCGGCAACGACCTCCCTGGAAGGTTCAGAACGATCGTCTACCCAGCCAGGGGCGATCGGGGGTTCCCTATTAAAGACCCATTGAACCACCGGCTGCATTGAGGCGATTGAGGCAGCTACAAAGAATGAAGATGAATGACGCAATGAATGGTTCACCCAATCTTCTGCACTTTGCGGTTCTCTAAAGAGCATTACAATTGTTATTTCAAAATATATTATTGCATCTTCAGCCCAATCCTTCCTGGCAATAACTCCAGGCATGAGAAGAAAGGAAGGGGATCCCCATTGCAATTCCAGCCAGTCGAAGGCAAGCTCCAAGCAAAGAGAATTCAACTTGGAGTTGAACAACGACTGTACCGAACCAACACAGCATTCGAACATAATCGAACCACAATTGCAAGCATAAGTAGTCACAAAGGGTGGTGGCATTCCAATGTAATTAACCCAATATCAACCTTTTTCCATGCTCCTCGCAGCTCGCAGCTCGTCCGGCGCCAGCGCAGTCCGGCAACAGGGCCTTTTCCACACTTTTCTCCCGATGCTTGAACTCGGCAGCCCGTGCTTTGGCACGCTCTTGGCTTTGGATCGCCTTCGGCGAACAGCTTTTGTAGGCGAGTCCGCAGGTGACTTGACTGCGCTAAGCCAAGAGATCCCAAGACAGCTGATCACTGTCCAACCACCCTGAAGTGTACTGTTCAATACATTTTTTCGGGCTGCTACACTCTTGTGCTATATCCGCTACAATCCTCCACACAAACGCCAGCCTGCCTGCATGATTTTGTCGTCGGCTGCCTGACAAATCAACGAAGCATGAATGACATTGAATGACACGAGTGGTCCGTCTTCTTCTCATGGAATCCCCAAAGAAGAATCAGAAGAAGAAACTTCGTAGACTGTCTGGGTTTTCACACAAACGCGTTTCGGTTGAACAAGAACAATCATTGGTTTGGAATCAAACGGTACCGACCAGCTTTCGTCGCTCTTTGTAGCGTGGCCGAGCAGCGCAACAGTATTACAAGTGCCATGGAGACGGTATGACTTGGTGTGACCGATGGTTTTAATGCTGTTATTACTTATGGCCTATCCATCATCAATAGGTTAATATGTATTCAACATTCAAAGGAACACATGCTATGCACATCGATGCTGAACATACATACAACCTCTGATTGAAATGGTAGGTTTTTTTGTGGAGAAAGGCAGTTTCGGAGATCCCAGTGTTGGACGCCAACTCTTCAACTGGTGGATGGTTCCGGCAGTTCCGGATGGTTCCGGCAGTTCCGGCATCGCTCCAGCACCCACAGGGGCAACAGCACCCGCTCCGGTCGTGGGTTCTGTCTCCGCCCCAAAGGTGGATGCCGACCGCATGCCGGACCGCCGGTCGAAGGTTCAACGACCCTAGATGCCCAACGATGCCCTAACGTATCAACTCGATGAGTGGCAGCCTCATCGAAAAAAAACGAATCGAATTCCGAGCGCACAAATTGGCCGAAGAAAGATGCCCCCCCCAAAATTGGACGGGAAGAACTTCGGAGAGAGATGATCCGGAAGGATTCCGGATTGTTCCAATACCAAACGCCGTTTTGTGACAACACGGCCGTTTTCCGAAAACGGACACCGAACTGACCCAAAAGGTAAGGTCATCTGGGGTCATCTGTGGCCTCTCTGGATGAACTTGATGGTCCGGACAGCTGTCCAGTCCGGTCACCGCCTGGGCTTCCTCCTCCATCTTCCTCCTGCGAGCCTGGAGGACGACCAAGGATGGGATGAGAAGACCAGAAAGATACAGGCCAAACATGGCCAAACACTCCATGGAAGGGAAGAATAGACAAACATCAAGGATGTCACCCCTGGGAAGCTTGTTACCGCTAGTCTTTCAGCATCATGATGACTGGACGGCATCTCCGACCTCCTCTTGCGCCATCCATTGATCACGCTGCTGGCGTGTGTATTGCTGCATGCGTCGGCGAGTCTTTTGACGCCTGCGGTTTTGGGGCGTAAGTGGAAGAACTGACAGTGTCACTGGTGATCTCACCCAACGAAGTGATGTCGTGGGCCAATCAAGGGTGGGCATGAAACAATGGCAAAGGATGGCAAAGGTCTCAAGTTTCCATGGAAGGTTGTCACACAAGATCAAGAACATTGGTCATGTCGAAATGGGCAACGGCGAGTTTCGTCATGAGCTTCGTCAACCTCGACGTAAACGAAGTCGATGGCAATCCTGTTTACTCCGCATTTGGGACACCGTTCAGTGCTCCCCAAAGAGATATCCACGACAGCTGCGTTCACTTGCGCACGAGAGCTGCGTTCACTTCGTAGACTTCCTGAGGCTCTCACAGCTCTTCGGCTCTTGCTTGGTTTTCTTGCGCTTGCTGTCTTTTGGCCTGGACATCCATCGCCGCACCACCACTCCCTCGCGCGTTTTCCCGCCCCATGCCGCCGTCGATGAACGGCGCACAAAGACCGCGGACGGCCCGGCGGACGGAGTGAACTTGATTGGACGGTCGAACAGGATGCCGCGGTCGAAGGGTTTGTGAGGTTTCCAGAGCCGCATGTTAAGCTTCCACAAGGGGAAGTGAACCCAGAGCCGTCATGTTAAGTTACTGATGAAGCTTCCATCAGTGTGTAATACGTTGGTGGTAGATGTCCAAACAAGGAACGCACGTCAGTGAGTCGAGCTTGGAATGTTTTGTGTGACATGTTACGACCACTACATTGGGCAGGAGCTCTAGATTTGAGAATCCCGCCCAAAAGAACTTGATACAGTACTCTGACAAGTCTAGCCTCAGGCTGGTCAGAACCTCTAGTTCTTCTGCCAGCTTTGGAGCTTGGTCAATCTCTCACAAAATCCCATGGGAGCACTTCCTGGAAGACCCAGGAAGGGAGAACATCATGGAACCTTAAAAAGAAAACACGGAGGAAGCGTGGGTCTCTTCCAGTCTGGTCCATGCCATGCCAAACCCGGTTCCATTCGACCCGGTTCCACCCGGGTTTTGACCCGCGATGCGATGCAAGAAGGTCTGACGACCACCCGGTTCACCACTCGGTTTATGCCGAAACACGCAGCGCAGGTCATGGAGGGAATCGACCCTCCATGACCCATGTCCACTCCAAGTTGGACCACACTTTGAGCCAGCCCCAAACGTTGGAGTGGAGACGCTTGGAGGAAAACCATTGAAAACGCTTGGAGTCATGAAAGCCCATATGTCAAGTGGCAAACTTGCAGACCCCCCCAAAATGTCTCCACAGTTTGAAGATGTTTGGCTACGACTCCCGACATCTTCCATGTATACAATCAACCCTCGTGACCTTTTCAGCGTGACCCTCAGCCTCAGCCTCCATCTTTGCAAGCTCATCGGCCAAGTGTCGCTCAACCTGCTCCTGTCGACACGGTTTTGACCACCGGGTCGACACGGGGTCCCTTTGGTCTGGTGTTGCGACCAGGCCGGGTCTCCATGTCTACATCGGTCCACCCCCCCGAAGTTGGAAAACCTTCAGGTCGCTTGAAACCAGGCTTCGCATCAGATTTTGTCCCGACCGACCTGGCAGCCTGGCAGAGCAGCTACATGACACGCAAAGGCCCCGCTGCAAGCAACACCTGCCCTCACAAACATTGTGTGGGTGAGTAAGGAGGGTAAATTGGAAGGGAGTAAGGATGTATTCCAATCTTTGCTGCTTCTGTGGTGCAACCTTGGCCGTTTAGGTACGCAAAAAAACAACTTATGTTACCGTTCTGCCTCAGGTTCTTTTCGTCGATTCGAAGGTGCGATTGAGATTGAGTCGAGTTTTGTGTTGATACACGCAAGGTATTCTCCTGATCTGCGTGCATCATGTGCGCCTTTCTGAAAGGCAAACACAAAGATAGATGTTTGTTGACTGAAAAGAATTTTGTTGATACTCCGGCTGTCGAGATTCGTGTGATTTGAACATATGTTCCGAGAAAGTCATTTTCAATCATTCTTGTCATCGATGTCGGTCTGACCATATGTGGTTTTATTTGGGGGATGAGCGTTCATTGTTAGGATCGTGTTTGGTCGTAAACGATGTGTTTGCACCACCCGCACGGTGTGTTGTATACATTCACAGGAAGCGACCAGTGATTGGAGACCAGGGGACCAAGCAACCAGCGGAACAACGAAAAAGAAGATCAACAAACAAGCTGACCAAGGGACCAAGGGGACCGGATCCTAATCTTGCTTTAATACAGATCAGCTTCTCTTGATGGGAGCCAAGCTTACTTGCATGATATGTTCTTTTGGATAGGTATCCGAATTTCGACCTTCACCCACCAGTCGGTCATGTCCTTGTCAGCCAAGCGCTTTAATGCTTGCTGCTGAAGCTCCTGGGTCTGGGGAGATCATTGGGTCGGAGGGGGTCCCTGCCTTTGTCCGTCTTCAATGGTTGTTGCATGTTGTTGCTATTACATCCAGTTGCAGGGGTCTTGCGGTTGTCCAAGAAGGTGTCCCCCAAAAAGCTTATTTTTTCAGGCACTTTCGTGCAACTCATTGGATGTCCAAAACTCATGCATGTCGGCTCAAAGAAAGGAAGAAGTGACAGCTCGTCTCGAAAACCGGAACCTCTGCCTTCTGCCGAGCACGAAGAACCGAACCTCGCTCCTCCGCAGCTTGTTGGGATCTTTGCTCTTTGAGCTCTGACTCACCTCGGCCACCGACCGATGAGAGCTCCTGCGGGTGAAGGGTCCGGTGAAGCGAGCGATCGTCGGAACCAACAGATTCACCTGACACCGTCCTTCTGACCAGCCTTCAGCTCCTGATCCTGTCTCACAGCATGTGGCAGCGATTTTCCTGTCCAGTTGTGAACAACGGAGTTATTGAGTAAGTACTACTTGAGTGTAGCTAAACAATTGCACCTGCATCCAGCTACGACATATTCCTCCATCTATCTGGAAATGATGGGGTGACTGAAAATTGTAGACCCCTGATCGCAACTGTTCGCGAACTCTGTAACCTTGGAGCTGTGGAACCGAGGGACATCTATAGGGACTATGCAGCCGTCCTCTGATAAACAATAAGATCACCGGCCGCTCACAACTTTAGGCCTGAAACTGGGGAGCCTTGAAGCCAAGTCCTGAAGCCTCGTTCGCTCTGGAGCCTGACTGTGGTTGCAACTATCTGTTCAAAGCCCTGGAACCTTGAATTTTGACTTTGAAACAGAGTTTTATCCACCACTTGTCGCCCAGAACCGGGCCCCCGACGACAACCTCTGCCTGGAACCCTGAACACTTGGAATATCTTGGAATCGTGAAGCCCCGCAACGGAACTAGGCGTTGATTGGACCCCACAACTCTTTGGAGCCCTCCAATTTAGATGTTGGCCGTATTGGGGCCACGAAATCCCAATATTCACCTGATGTGCAAACAACTCATCTGCTTACAGTAGCTTGAAATTGTGGCCTTTCAAATTGTAATTTGTTAATGCGATGGATCTCTTGGAAGCGAAGAATCAACAACCTAAATTAAAAAATACAATATACGTTAAGGAGTTTCATTTGGGGAACAGGAGAACCCTTCAATTTGGCCCATGCGGTCATGTTCCGGATTTCGTCGGCACATGTCGCTTCGCGGATTTCGGTTTGGAAGCGGTTCGGAATCGAAGAATTCCAGCTCCCGTTCTTGAAACATCGATAAACGTATGTATATATGGCATAATGGATATATATATATATGGAGCCTCCTGTTTGAGGAATTCGATCGGAACTCCGAATTTTTACACCAGTTTTCTGGTCGCCAAGCCTTGACGCGGGCTATTCTACTTCATCCCATAACTCTTGGAGCTTCCAAGAAACACCAGTAACCACATCCGGCTGGGAACAGGGTCTCTCTTGGTGGCTCCCCACTCAACCCCAACAAAAACACACCATCAATTCCACGAGGCAAAAGGATCACCAATCCCACTATAGATAGCTTTGGGGGCTCCTCTGGGCTCCTGGATGCTGGTATCTCCTCACTCCTCTTCGTCCCTTCAGAATCACCCGTTGCTTGGAGCGCGACGCTCCATTTCTTCTTGAAGTTGTCGGTCACGCGCTCTCTCAGAACGTCTCCGCTCCTCGAAGGCCGCGAGA
This sequence comes from Durusdinium trenchii, assembly GCA_963970005.1. Taxonomy (NCBI): domain Eukaryota; class Dinophyceae; order Suessiales; family Symbiodiniaceae; genus Durusdinium; species Durusdinium trenchii. The sequence goes on from CAXAMN010003191.1 coordinate 138,124, forward strand.
ACTTCTCTCTCACCGCGGTGGTCTTCGGCAAACCCGTCAAGCAACTCCCCTCTACCCTCAAAAAGCACCTCCAACAGGGTCCAACAAGTTCCAGTGTCACAGCATGTCGCGGCAGCTCGCTGTGACCTCTTCAGGTCTTTGTCGCCAGTAGGCAGGAAGATTAGACATGTGAGTGAGTGAGTGAGTGAGTGAATGGAGTGAGTGAGGTGAGTGAGTGACCAACACAAATCCTGAGGAATCTGATATTGTTTCTACTGGATTCTACTGGTGACTGGCTAGTTCTCCTTGAGATTTGGAGTACAAGCTTACAACTTCGTACTTGAATCCCTCACGATTCACAAGCAAACTTTGATAAATTTAGACTCGGTTGCAGAAACATCTTGAGAACAGCGAAACACCCTTTTTCTGAAGTCTTCAGCCTATCTAAACAAATCGAAGGACACACTCAGGCTAACTTTTGCATTTCAAGCTCAGAAGATTAAGATTGGGACATGAGAAGGCAGTGTCAGAGTGCCAAGTATGGCTTCTTACATGTGGGTTGGCTGTTTTCCTGTTTCGTCAGTGCTTAAGTAAGGCATGCCTGCCACGTTCAGAACACAATCTCTCAAAGTTTCCGGCAATGGTCAATATCTACTTCAAATCAAACCATTTCCAAGTGTTGCAAAGTCAAGACTTAGCGGATCTTTGAGGGCCACGACAGGCAATCTTTCGAACCCTCTGCTTAAACCCGTTGCTTTTGCATTGCATGCTTTTGCTGATGGTGGCCTCTCGCTTGTTTGGTTACTTGGATGAAACAACTGGACACATGTTTGCATGTTCGGGCTTCCACCAGGTGCCTGTCCTGTATTCTCTCTTTTGTCTGCCGTTCCAGTTCTTTTGCTTTGGCATCAGCTTCAGCCTGAGGTAGGTCGAACGAAGCCCCGCTCCGCCCCGTCAGGCGTTGGTCCGCCCCTCTGCACTCTCCACACCGTTCAAGCTGTAAGCTGCTCTCATCGCTGTGCCCCTTGTCACCCACCTTCATCTCAGAAAAAACTATGACCCCAAAAAAAAATCCAAAGAATCGCCCTCACCCCACTAATTACTTGAACTACGACCAACACCTGGTAGAACTTATTTGCCGGATGCTTGTAATCCCACGAACTCAAGCATTCCGTTCGTTTGAGGGTCTCAAACCGCCCGGCTCGCAGCTGGACCAGATGGGCGCCTCTTTGAGCCTCTTCTCCTCTGCCTCCTTGCGCTGTCGATCGCGCCGTTCCTGGACCGGCGGAGGGCGGAGATGGGCGGCGGAATGATGCGGAACTGACATGCGGTGCTTCCAGTCTTCCAAAGAGATAGGTGCCAAAGCATGCCAAAACCATGGAACTCCCCCGAACCTACAGCCTTCATGACCCTTCAGCCTCACCCTTCAGCCTCCTCGTTGGGGGGGGGTGCGGGGGTGGCACCTTTTCACCGGGTGGTACGATGATATGATATCCTGAGGACCAATGACATGGCCAGGCCGCCTGAAGTCGTTTCCAGAATGCTCATAGGCAGTCAGTATAGACGGTACGCACCCAGCAGACCCAGCAGACCCAGCAAACCCATGTCCTTCGCTTCCTGTCTCCTCCGAGCCTGGACGCGTGCCTCTGCCTGGAGGCGTTCGGACAGAACCAATGAACGTGTGTGTTTGTTTGTTTGTTTTTTTGGGACCCCCACCACTTGAGTGTGTATTCTAATAGGGAGACCCCTATTAGAAGATGGGTTGGATGGTAGACTGGCCTACTTTCCGAACCTTGCATGGAGTCGTGACTGGGAGCTCTCCGCTGTGGATCCGCTACACTATTTGGATCCGCTGTGGATCATGGCCAAAAGACCTCACCCCGTTTCACTCACCCGTTTTCCGCTCGCGCGGGCTCCGGTCGAACGGAAACGGGTGCGACCGAAAGGGCATGGTCCATGGAGTCCATGGGCGACCGGAAAGGATTTGGGAGTTATGTTGAAGCCGAAATGTCCTGCAGAAAAAACCTCCAGTGTTTCCCTTGTGAAACCCTTATCCCTTCGATCTCTCGTCTCGTCTCGCCGCGGAGTGTTGTCAACGTCGAACGGTTGCGTGGAAAAGGACGACTGGGAACGGCTCGAAAAAGTAAATAGGATGCACAACAAATTCACCCAATCACAGTACCGTATACAACTGGGACATTTCTCGTAACCAAACTCCCAACCCAACAGACCCCACAAAATATGCATTGTACGTAGAACTCGACGTAACAAACCATCTGAAGTAGAGTACCCCCAACGAACAGGGGGTTTCCTATCCGTCGAACATCAAGTCGAACAGCCTGGTGCTGCAGGTCGACTTCCTCCTCAAGACAGGACCGTTTCGTGTTCCGAGTTAGACCGACCGAGCCGTGTTTTGAAACCGGAATGACCGGGGAGACCACAATTACATAAAACAGCATGCATTATATATATCACATTATATCACTATATCTGGAACAAAAATGAACAAAATTCTTCAGAAACTACGATTCAGAAACCAAGATTCAGAAACTATGGTTCAGAAACCATGATCCCGAAGCCAAGATTCAGAAACTACGATTCAGTTTCCGAATCATAGTTTCCGAATCCGTCCTTAACCCTATATTATGTGAGTTCTTGTGCTATTTTTCTCGGGTCTCTCCAAGGCAACCCTGAGTTGGACGGCCGGCTTTGGAACGTGGACTTAAACATACTCAAATCCATTCCGCCAGGGAGAGTCGTATTCACTCTTGGCGCATCTTGGCGCAACAGTGATAATCCAGTGTGGCTAAGTACACAAGCAAAGGGATCAAAGCAAAATCCACGGCTGAATCACCACCAATCAAGTTTAACTTGAGATAGTTATCCAAGGTTATCCAAATGTGATGAAATCATATGAAATCAAGCTGACCATGGCCCTTTTCATGTTTCCACCTGCCACCTGTGAACTTGAGGATGCAGCTCAGCTGGAGGAACTTGATCTCCCATGGGTTGATTGGAGTCGAAGGAGAAGGTCCGATGTCCGATACGAAACTGCCAGGCTCCGGGTTTAGGGAAGGAAGAAGAGTTTCCTCCAGAAGTAGTACCCAAATAGATATATAGTGACATGGTTTCCAAAACATGTTGAACGGGATTTTACTTTTCTATCTAGTTGGGGGTCTGTATATCAAATGGTCTATGAGTTTCGATATGTTTCTATGTTAGTTCTTAGGAGTGCACCGATGGCAGTTGGCAGTACGTTACTTCCGGCCCCAAACGAACTGAACTGGCTTGATCCGATCTGGGCCGGTGCATCGAAGGAGGTCCCATCTGCCACTTGAGGCACAACTGAACCCCCCAAATTACGTCCTTGTGAGAGGACAAAGGAATGAGAAAACGTCGAGCACTACGGACTATGGATTTGATACATCATATTTAAGGACTTATATAGGTCCTTAGGTGATCATCTCCAAAAGCCGTCGGCATCTCCTTCTTCTCCGAAACATGCTGAGAAGTCTGACCATCTTCGGATCCAGACTCCGCCTGTGGCGGATGATCTTTGCTGACCATGGATGGGCAGCTCGAAACAGTTTGTATGAGTTTGGCTAGGGGTCAAAACCGGAAGACTTTGGTTGACTTCATGAACAGAATAGACAACACTGGTGGTCGGTCAACCTACCAGGGTTGGGCTTCCAGGTGCGACCGTTTCATGCCCCCTGAGCCTTTCCCTGCCCCTATCTTCCCGCCCGCTGCTGTAGGGATGAGGGATAGGATTTTCTGGACATAGACCTTGGATTCATTCCGGTTGGTGGAAGATAGCCTGCACTACCTGAGATGTTGGAACAAACCCGGTGTTTGTATGTTTCTGTTGTGTAGCTTTGATTGTGTTTTCTTCCAACACTACTCCCCCAGCTCACCAGTCAGCCTTATAAGCTTAGGATCTATCCCCTTAGGGCTGGCCTCTTTTGCTGCAGCTTCAGCCAGCTGCTCAGCAGCTTGCGCAGCTCGTCTGGCTGCCGCTGCCACGTTTTTGGCCTTGGATCCCCCCGATCCATTGGGAAAGCACGTTTGTTGGCTCTCCCAACGCGTTTTTTGCGAGTTGCGGGGGATGCCCTGGTCACCGTCCCGAACCATCCATCTTTGCCTACACTGGAGCCATTTTAAACTGGTTTGAAGGACCAATATCATGTTCCATACGACATGGATGGTCTGGGCATGGATGCCCCAAGGTCCAACATGGCACGCTGCTTTCACCCTTTCACACCAGCGCCTTCGGTCCCTCCAATACGCCCAAAATAAAAACCAAACGGCCATGACACAGAAACTGGTCTTCACATCTTTGGGCAGACCATGGCAGACCAGACCAGCTATGGTTCCAACTGCTTTGGCAGCTGTACAGCTGGCTGCATGGGACGATGACGGTGCATGTGCATCCAACTGGCTAAATTTGTGTCGTCCAACTTCAGCAACTCCCGCCATCCAACATCTATATAAGTACTTGCTTGGTTAGAGTTCTTGACACGGTCAGACAATTGCTCAAACGCCAGACAACTTCTGTTACTGAGGGTTTTCCACCGTCCAGTCCAGTCCGGGTCTGGGAAAACCGCGCCAAAACCGACACCAAAACCACACGAGTCAACACGAGGAAGCAGCGGCCAGATCAAGCAGCGCAAACTCGAGCGACCCTAAAACTCTTTTCATTGTTTCGTTTTCTTGAATTTTACAATCACATATACCCTAGAAGTCCAAAGACTATATTTTGACCGGCTGAAGTAAAGGAAGTTCCCTTTCAGGTCCCCTAAAGACCATTCTTGTTATAGTCTTTGACTCCCAAGGTATAACGTACATGTAATATCATGGTGTTTCTCCGTAAAACGATGACGTTCCTCTTTAAGTGGCCTCTTTGAGTTGAAGCTCCAGAGTGTCGATCTCCTCCATCTTGTGCCTCCGCTCCTGAACGATTGGATGTTTCTTTCTCCACGGGTCTTTCCTTCTCTCTGCGATGGACGATCCAAGTGTTCAACGATGGAAAAACAATAACACGTGTCCCCACCAACCCTAGATTGTGAGATGGAAGAAAACGTGATCGCTGTGGAACATCTTCGTCGTTTCTGCTTTCTCGGCCGTGTAGGTCGTTGCGTTGGGTTTTCTTTCTTCAGAAGGGACCCACATGGGGACCGCATGCGGTTCGGCACGCGTTGACCCCACCCCTTCGCTTGGGAGACAAACGCGGCCGACCTGCTCATCCAATACAGCTTGCGGCGGGGGTCGCTTCATTCGTGGAGGCCCTGCCTGCGAGCGGTGAGAGATTTGACACAGCGCGGCCTGTCCAATTTGGCAGAGAAGGACTTGCAGCCGCATGATAATATTGGGATGTATTAGTAAACCTAAACTGGAATTCTGATATTTGCACAGCCAGGCCTTTCTGAAGGAAGGATGTTTCATCTTCTCCTTCCATTCTTGCTGAAGGTCACCTGCCAAGGTGATTGCCAAAGCTGGAAGAACGAAAGCACAGGATTGAGAATCCCAGGACCTCACAGCATCTGAGGTAAGGTGCTGAATTGACGACCTACAATCCAAATCATCCCATCACGTCAGCTGTGCCAGTCGACTTTGGAATAACAACGAACGCCGAGAATCCACCCACACGGTGTGCGACTGAGCGAGCTCGAAGACGCAGTCGAAAAGACAAACAAGCGGAAAAAACAACTTGGTCGGCGGCACTCAATTCCGACACCGCCGAAAGGATGCCCTTGTCGCCGAAGGGATCGGCCGCAAAGGCTTCCGCCTCACGCGCAGCCACCGAAGCCACCGGCGGAACCGGACGAGGCGACGCGCCCGGGCTCGGTCGAACGAGGTCGTTCTCTCCACCGGCGACTCAGACGGCAAGACTTGCGACTATTGGATGACTCATTCTGCGTTCGTCTATGCTCTTTCTCCATGCTCTTTCTCCTTTCTCCAACGCTGGCTCAAAGGGGCCTCCCTGTTCAAACCCGTGAACTGGTGTCCACCGATCTGGGACCGCTCCAACCTCTGCTTCACCCTCCGTTTCTTGCTTTACCTCCTGGGCCGTGGTTACAAGACCGAAAGCCAAACATGACAGACCTTCTGCTGGTGGATGGTGGCAGTATGTGGCACCGGGTGAATGGTCCCGTCGGCTTTTCTTGGAAGAAGGGTATGTATGTACATGTTTGGTTCTCCAAACAGGCCCTCCCCTATTCCTTTCATTGACCTAAACTCTGGCTTTGGGAAGCCAACTAAATAAACATTCAGTTCCGTCAGATTCTCCATCGCTCGATAGCAACACCCCCAAACAAACTCAGATTCTGAATTCACAGAAGAGGCACTTCGACTCCCCCCGTTTCCCCAAACAGGTTTACCTGTGCGGGGCTCGTTCTCCCCAGGCGGGTCGTTGTCGACGTTCCGCCCATGGACATGTGATCCCTTCGTGGAGATGCCAGTCAGTGCACAAACTCGACCTGGAAAAAACATGAAAATCAATGAACATCACAAAATCATACAACATCCATGCAGATCTTAGATCTTGCGCCCGAATTTTTCGATGGTTTGACCTTGTGGCTGACACAGGCAATCACGTGATTCGATGTGATTAGATCACGTGATTGCCACATAGCTCTGAGATTTCAACCAGAGATGGAGGAAAGTTGCAAAAAGAAACTTTTCCATTGTCTCCGGCTGTCTCCGCTGTCTCTGGTTGTCTTCAGCTGTGCTGATTGCTGTTGTGTCTCTGGCTGCCTCGAGTTGTGCAACGGCTGTCTGCGTTGGTTCGTTCAGCACAAACGCCTAGCTAGCTAGACTGACCAAGGAATACCCTTGTTCTTCCGTCCTTTTCGAGTTTGGTCTAGGCTGGGGTGACCACTATATCCTTCTGACTATCTTTGACCGTCCTATCTTCCACCCGAGACGGGCTATCCATTCCCCATCCCCATCCATCCCAGCGCCTGCGAAGCAGCGGCTTTGCTCTCCTTGGGCCGAGCCACCTTCCGGTCCGCCTGGAAGAAGGACGACGGACCATCTGGTGGCAGGTCCAACGGGGCTGCTCAGTCGTATTCTCAGAAACTGACCCCTGAAACGAAAGCAACATGGAAGTGTATATGGAAGTGGGTTCTATAATCCACCATGCTTTGGGGAGGTGTTTGGCGGTCCAGCAACTTACAGAATTTGGTGAATGTTGGTGAATCTGATTGTTTGTCTGCCAGTGGATTAGGATGGTACTCTCCACGATGTTTGATCCGCGCTTTCTCCCCTGGCGCCGGTGGCCGACCCTGGCGCCTAAAAGGAAAAAACCTGGGTCTCCTTGAAAGGTCCGTGGACCGTCATGTATTATAGAAACAAGTAAAACACAAATGAAGCAAAAAACACGGCAGTCTTTCCTGGTGTTTTAGATCCCCGTTGGTTGGACGGGTGACCCTGGCACCCTAGACTTTATAAGAAATTCCCAGTAAAATCAACACCTGGGGAGTTATAAAATGGGTGGTCCTAGGTTCATCAAGATACGCTGATTCTTTATATAATCCTGTGGCTGAAGCATGCTTGTGGCAGCGTGAAAGGCAATGAATTGCCCGGGGGTTCCCCGGGAATGGCAGAACTCTATACTTATAAATTCCTAAAACTGTGGTGTCGACGGTCGCCAACATTGTGCCAAAATGGCTTCACGTAGGACAGCTCCAAGGTCAGCTATATATGATTAATATATGTGGCTATGAAATCCTGTAAGTGAAAGAGCTGTGAGAAAGACTTAAGTCTTTATAAATTGCTGTAGTTTCACTCTTTATGAAATCCTGCTTTGAAGGCTGATTTTCCATGCAATCTTTATGAAATCCTGTGGATTGAGATAATTGTGGGAGCCAACCGGGCAGATCAAAATTTATATAAAACGACCTCCTGCCTCAGGAAAAAATAGTGCCCTAACAAACGGGGATGTTTTAGCTGTCACCTCTCAATGCCCTTCATCTCTTTGTTGGTCGGACCACCACATGTTTTTAATTCGTTGCCCTTTTTGAACATTGCGAAGTTAATGGCGAGGTGACTGTGAAACCCAACCACGTCAATAATGTCGTCATGCCATTGTCCGTTCGGAGACCCTCACAGATTCCGAGCCCTTCGAGGGGTGTCCTTGGCTTTTGGAATCCGCTTCCCGTTCTTTGCGAGGGCTTCCTCCTTCTCCAATGCTGTCGGAGACAGCCTTGGAATAGGGCATGTTCCAAACAGAAGCGAGTTGCACCGAGTGGTAAAACCTCCAAAAAGGTTTGGCTCTTTGGGTCGTATGTGCGACCACCAAAAACAACGGCAAACTGCAGATCGACACAAAAGCAAGCCCGGCATTTGCCGGAAAAACCATTCGAGCCAACAGTTCCAAAAGGGTGGCTTTTCGGCCTCTCACTGAGTGGATCTGGGTGGACAACGATTCTAAACACTCTGAGGGATGCACGGCCGGGCAAGCAGCTCAGCCATCTTGGAGAAAACGGACCTTCGTCCAAGTCTGCTTTAGTCTTCTCTCTTGAAGTGGCTAGGTCTTCTTGACCATCGACATCAATTATGATCATTATATATATATAATATATAATATCAGGGCTTCTTGCGGCAGGAGGAGGTGCCCGTATATTTTTCTTGAAAACTGCGAAGCTGATTTGCAAACAACCATGCCTGTGCGACAAAGTTACTGTAATCCAAATTCTGATCTGACTGATACATGGCACATACATGCACATACTATTCGTCCAGGTTCTCACTGAATCTCACTGGTGATGCGATCCTTTTGACCATCGGTGAGGCAGTCCAACCCCGAACAGTCACACCCAAGTCCTGCAGTAAGCTCCATGCATGTCGATCTCTCCCATGGTTCTTGTCGAACACCTCTGCTTCTCAGACGAGAAGACAAACGGAAAGAGACGTCGACTCCAAATGTCCAACAAAACCACGCCGTATCACCACCACGTCACAAACGCATGGAATGAATGCATCCCGCCAAACAGGAAGAATCCTCAGAAACCTTTTCGACTGACATGGCCATGCCCCGCCATCCCCTTTTCGACGGACCGCGTCCGGCGTCCCGGACCGGGACGCGGTTTCCGCCGCCGATCGGACGGGCTCCGATTCCCCGACCCGGGCGAAGGCCCCAACATACCACACACGTCACACCCATTGGCACAGAGAGAGAAGGAACAGAAGCGCGATGAGGAGTCGAGTCCCAAGAGAGTCGCACTCCGCACCTGGATGCCCGAGTCACAAGCGCGACCCACCGCGTCCCTGGTTCGACCTCGAATTGGGGGGGGCGTCTTTGAATCGGGGTCTCGTGGCCTCCCCAGGCGTTGCGATCCGAGGCGAAGAGGGGGCGATGAAGGGGCGAACGCAGCCCTCCGCGGGGGGTTCCCATTCCGGTCTCCTCTCCTCTCCGTCCTCGCATTCACTCGACATCACTCGACATCACCCCACATCACCGGCACCTGGTGCCATGCTGCACCGCGTGGCGACCCCGTGATGGTCCGGCCGTGGTCACCCAGACTTGAGCGAGGTGGTTGCGGCGAGCCCGTGACTTTTCGGCTGGGACTTCGAGGTGGGTGGAGAAGAGGACTTCGAGGTGGTAGGATTTCAATGATTTGGAAGAAACTAGGGCAAACCGCCATGGTTCTTCAGCTGGAATGTCTTTGACTTGGGATTCTTTAAAATTCCTTAAAGGGTACCGCACAACACAAAGTGACACGCCTTCTTCAACGCTTCTAACGGTCTTGCAAGTTTTGGGTGTGTACTAAGATAGGAAGACCTCCCACCTCGTTTTTCTGGAAAGCAACACCTCCCGGAAATGGAAAGGTTCAGGAACATGGTGAAGAATGACAAACTCTCCATGTTGGGGCACAAGCTTGGCCTGGGCCACGTGAAGACCACACACAGCTTGGCCTGGGTCAGAACTGGGGGATGGGAGAGACCACGGGCAATGAACAGAACAGATTATTACAAAGAAGGTCAACCCCAAACCAGGGTGAAACGGGCCACCCGGGTGACCTACAGCCCGGGCCCGGTGTATCGAATGAGTTTGCAGGATCGCCACTCTTTTTCTGCTGCTTCTTGCAGTCTACGGCAGTTTGGACTCAGCATCATCCTGAGACATGGCGAACCCTGGGATTCTTCGGACGCTACAAACACCTCCACACATACAGTAGTGCATGCGGATGCTGATACGTCGCAAATTCATTTGAGTAATTCATTGGAGTTCCAGGATGTTCTGTTTTTGCAGCGCAAAACAAATTGATCTGCATGCTGCATTTCTCATCATTCCTCCGATCCCTTCAATAATTACCCGCCCCCTGTCACAAGAAACAATGCCCACACAAACTCCATGCCATCAACTTGAGTGACTGGCATCGACCTCTTCCCCGGATCGCACCTAAGGTGCGAAGCTGAATCTCCCGCACGGGCTGCGTGGATTCGCGGGTTTCTTCGGCTGGCCTCAACCAGGTGCTGGCCTGATGGGGGGTTGGGAATACCACATGACCTCATCAGGTGCCACAGGTTTTTGGCTCATGCAGGTGCTGACGGAGGGGATTGCGCATCAAAGCCGCCTTTGGCCCAAGACCCTGTTCTCGGAAAAAGGACCACCGTGAAGTGATGATTTGAGCTATGTGATTTAGCTGGACTCAATTAAGGTCTGGACTCCCCTCAATTCTGCCAAATCAGCATCTTTCATATCTTTCAGCAGGTATTTGGCCAAATCGAATCTGACTCTCTTGAGGGACCTGCCCAAGTTGACAGCATGGTCATCTACACTGAAAAGACTTCACACGGGGTTCCCCCCAACCCTTGATCTTCCAAAAAATCCTCTGCCCCAACCATTCAACAGAAAACATCTTCCACTTCCACCCTGCCACCATCCCATCTTGGGTGTTTCCATCTTCGTGCCAGTGCTCCAGTCCCGCTCCTGCGCCCCTCCGCGGAGCCGCGCCCCCGTGGCTCGGTGCCTCGTCCCGGTGCTCGCGCTGCTCGTGCTCGCCGTGAACGTCACGTCGCGGCGTCGGAGGATGGCGAGCATCACCAGCTGGGCGGTCGTCACGGCGCGAGTCCGCGCGGGCGAGTCGTCACCCGACGTCCGGGCCAGTCGCCCTGCGATATATTTTAATATACATGTTGAACATGGTGTTTGCGAGAATTTTTTTGATGTCTGTTATCATTGTTTTGATTCATTTGTTATTTTTGGTGGGAAACACCATGAACAAAAAGGTGGGACACCAATCCCTTGCCTTTGAAAGGGAGGTGCGGTGCATTTTTGATGCAAACGAATTGGTGCTGCCTTTCATCCACCGAGGTTGTGCTGAGATGTACCCTAAGGATCCAGACCCTCAAACCTATAGCCTATATCAATATATTCTTGAGTGTACAAACGACCAACTGCTAAGCTATGAGGGGTAGTAAGGATGTGCCAAGGATCTTTTAGAAGGGTAGCTCGGAGCTCGTACAGTACGCATTTCCTTTGCCCTTCACCCATCAGATTGCTTGGTCGCACCAGGCGATCCAAGGGGCCTTCGACCCGGAAGAAGGGAATGCGGAGGGAAAGAGACCAAAACGAACCTATTAGAGTTGGGGGTCTCCCTATTAAAATACACACTCATTCAGTTGTGCTTCTGAACTTCTTTTGCCAACGGAGTCGTGTCTGAGTCATTTACACTCCCGAAAACAAACATGGACCCTGAGAATGGCACCCTGAAAGACTGGTTTCCTTTACAAATCAGTGGTTTTCAGGGTCCATGTTAGTTTTCAGCGGGGTATCTATTTAAAAATGGTCCTGAACACCCGAACACGACGTCCCCAAACTCTCCCCCAAACGACCACCGTTGCGCCAAATCCCACCGTGACCCTGGTGACCCCGGTCGTCACCCGCGCGCGAACGACGGCGGGACCTGCAGGACGGAGAGTTCGTAGAGCGCAATGATGCAACACAACACCACGTCTCCAGCCCAGAACTGGCCGAGGAGACGGAGCGAACGGGTGCCGATCGAGGAGACGGGTCTCCGGAGCGAGAACGGAAGCAGGTTCTTTTTCTGGAGGGGGGTCGTGGAGGAAGCATGGTCCCGTGGTTTGGAATTTGGAACTGAAGATCAAGCAGAGCCCTGAAATCATTCATGAAAAAGGGGTTCCAAATTTCGTTCCTGATTAGTTGGACCGGACTTGTGGAAAAGTGTGAGTGTGCAATGAATACTTGAGATGCGCGGAATGTTTGTCCATCGTGTCCTGTATGTCTCGACTTTGTGCGTTGCTCAGCCGAAGTTCCAAATTCAGAAGTTCACTGAATTGCACAAGCCACTCTTCACTAACTGGTCTCTAGATTCTCAAGCACTTCTCAAGCGGACTTTGATGGTGTGAGACTGCAAGCAACGCAGAACCAATGATGAGACATGCTGAAACTGCTAAAGCGCCAGGCGAGCTCCCTGCGTGACGATCAGCAAGCAAGCGATGATGATGGCGACGATGAGCTGTGCGAAGACGCCAGAGTTGTCAGAGGGGGCAGATTCAAAGCACCCCAGTTCAATCGGGAAGAAGAGGGACGACACATCATATAAACTATTCTAATCTATTCTATTATAACTGATATATTTATTGATATTTATTGTATCTCTCTGTCTGCAAGCATATATATATATATATACATGTAAATCATCAAACATCTGCCTAAATCTGCAGTCGCCGACCACCAACTCATCGAGGACTTCTCTTGTTTTTCCGATGTCCCCCGGGGCGAGGCACCATGCCCAGGTAAATGACCAGCGCCACACACGTGCGCCTCGAACACCGGCAGGAGCCATGGTGCGTGTTGGCTAAGCAGCAGCACCGAATCATAGCACACATTTTGGGGTGGACTCTGGATTTTGGGGTGATTTTGGGGTGGGGTGGCGTGTTTTTTTCATTCCAACAACTTTTTGAAGGATGTCCACAAGTGCTTCAAAAAGTTCTGCATGTTCTACTTCGTCAAGGAAACTGGAGATCAAGAGGGATTCAGATGGCGTTTCCGCGGCTAGAAAGCCTCCCCTTCGCGGCCTCCAGGCGCCCTGTTCGTCCTCCCGGTCCTCCCCGCCGGGTGACCGCACGTATCAATCAAGTCCTCCAGCTGTGCCTCCGGATCCTCCGTCTTCGCGCGGCGTGCGAGGTTCCGGGGAGGTGATTTTCATCCGAAGTGGTGACCTTGTGGAGCCTCAGAAGGTCACCTTGTGGAGCCCAAATCTGTGGTGCTTCTTGTGGAAGATTGACCTTTGTGGGTGGATGATCCCACTCATCTGGGTGGATGATCCCACCTCTCTGGGTGGATGATCCCAATCCATTTTTACTCGTTTCAATGGGCACCATCTTGCACCACTGAATGTGAGTGATGTTGGGTGGATGATCCGTGCCTCAAGAAAACGACTGGTGCACACAAGATATATCAAGATATCGCTTTGGAACGGCTCCCACCTCGTCCGAATCTTCCCTGCGATTGCCCAGTGCCACTAGCCGTCCCAGCAAGCTGTTTTCACCTGGCCGAACTGGCGACTGGCCGAACCTGGCCTCGTCCCCGGCAGCCGGCGAACCATCGGTGCTGAAAGAATAGAGTTTCAAGCCACAGCGCAAATGGCTGGGTCAAAGCCAGGAGACATCAGGAGACCGAGCAGTTCACCTACCGACGCTCCAGGTCTTTCGATGTCTTTCGCTACAATGGTGGACCACAACTCCAGCTTTTGACCAAATGTTGTCCTGACGGTCACCGCTGAATCGTGCTACATGCTTGAAAATTGGCCTCCGGACTGCTCTTCCTTTCTTTATCTTCACGAAACCATTGGTTGAGGCTGGTTTGAATCAGCAACAAAGACAAAAAATACTATGCTCATAGCTGTGGCTGATGTTTTTGAGTCAGTTTCATTCGGCACTAGATTGGATGAGTGAGGCTTTGGTAGGGTTTGGATGGGTTTGGTAAACTTGTCGCTCTGCGCTCCGAGTTCGGAGCCGGCCATGAGAATACGATACCACATGGAGTGTCTAGGATATCATACCTTCCAAATGGCAGCAAAGAACGAAAGGTGTGTAGATGAAACTGTCAAACGATCAAACTCAATCGACTATGACTGTGATCCAGGCTCACACCTTCTGGACATCAATCACCTGGACTGTGCACGTAGCCACTACATCCCCCCAAGAAATCAGATCTCGGACTCAGCAGTAGCCAAGTAGCCACTGAGCTCATTTTTGGGGGGGCGGTTTCCAGTTCTTAACTGTACCGCTTCATCAGTTCTGTAGCGGAGCGCAACTGGGGCACCATGCTCGGTTCCCCTCCACACATCAGCTCGTTCATCCAAGATAGGCCGTTCTGCCGTCGAGTTCGCTGAAAGGAAGCGTGTGGATTTGGGCTGGTTTTGCCCAAGCCAACCTGTTTGGATACAAAAGAAAAGCGAGTAAATCATCCAAATCATCCAATTCTGTAGATCCTTCCACCATAAAAACATGCAACCCCCTCCGCCTATTGAAGCATATTGAATCATGAGTCCAACACATTCAACATCGGTGTGAGGGGACATGGCCCACCTTTTTCTTCGCTTCCAGGCCCCTCATGGCCGCTTGGGCCCTGGTCTGCGGCTTGAGTTGACCAAGGGTTTTTGCCAGGTCTTCTGTGGCACCCGTGTCACGCACGCGTCAAACAAGCCACCTTTTGTAAAGCTAACATGGTTCCCCAGAAACATCTGCCATGGGTTGTTGACCATGTTTACCTCGCAATCATTCGGTTTCACGCCGCTTGGGGGCGGGCGCCCTTGCCAGCGGCTCGCTCGCCCCCGCCCATGTCTCACATGTCCATCGCAACGCGACCGTCGTCTCGTCCGGGGACCCTTGAAGTCGAACAAGTCAACGAAGAGGCGAAGTCAGCGAAGATGGGGAAGTTCTTCCCTAAACGTCGACCCCACAAACATGGCAGGATCCGCACACCAGGCTGCTTCTTCCAGGCTTATTGCGGATCACACCCACCGACTCCCCGGTGGAAAACCAGTGCCTCTTCGCCCTCCACCATCGCTGTGCCGGATTTGCAAATGGTGCACCGCAACATGTGATTGGTCTGCATGCGAAGCCTGGCAGAACGACGCGGCCTGCTGGCCCCGGAAAAACCACTGAAGCAAGGTTTGGAAGAGATAAAGCCAGACATGTCATACCTGCACTTCTTACCAAGAACAAATAGATTCAGACTTCACTGAAGGCCTTTGGTTCCGGTGAAGCGTGAACAAAAGGAACCATCAAGCTAGAGCTGTTTTAAGAGCTAAACAGAATCTTCCTACCAAGTGCAATTCTTCAGACTGGTGCGAGTTTTTTGTTATATAGGGAATATACAGTAAGGGAATGGCTGGATTCTCTTGGATTCGGCTACTGCCATGGATTCAGAACCAGCACCATCAGTGCGGTGCACCCACCCTGAGGGATCTCCACACACCCGACGTTTAACGTCGTCCACATGGTTTTGAAAAAGCACCGGAACCGGAACCTCAGGATACCCAAAGGCTTACCCCAAAGGTCCCCCCAATTTTTGGAGAAACGAACACCCGACCGTGTTGAAGAAGCCGTCACAAGCGACCCAACAGCCGTTCCGGAAGATGGCGGAAACATATGGAAACATCATACACGTTACAGTAAAGACACACAAATGGCTCTGATTTTCAAGACCAGGATACACGCGGGCACGACCTACAGTGCTATAAACTACGTGTCGTTCTCATTCGTTCGCGGATCCCGATTTATTGGGCTCCAGGTGTTGATCCATCGAACCCACGTCCGACGAACGCGACGGTCTCGTCACACGACAAACACAAACGATCTGAAAACACAGCTTGTTGTTGTGTTGTCACCGAGTTTGGAAACGATTCACAGCTGGTTTTGTTGTGTCAAATCCTTGGCAAAACAGTTGTTGTTCCGTAAAGAATCTTGAATCAGTGGCAGTTGGAAGCCTTTGACAGGCACCCAACGGTGCTGTCGAGCCCCTTCCCCCCGCGGATCCGCGCACCCGAGCAAATGGGACCGCAGGGCTGTACGATGCTGATTGTTCCGCCACTCTCGCCAGCAACGTCGGTGTGTACCTGGAACCCACCGATGGGACAGGACTATTTACAATGACCCCGGGTCAACTCTCCCAACCCTCGAAGTCGAAAGACAAACATTTGCCCCAGTGATGTAATGCAAAGGACGTTCCCTTTCAAGCAAAGACTCCAATGTAGGCAAGTAAAAGTGTCACAAAAAGTGTATATATATAGAGGTTATGTTTATAGCATAGTAGTCTGTATATATATATATAAAGAATTATAAACATGGAGTGTCTGGGGATGTTGTTTCCCAACCTGTCGGTGTCAGACCCCGCGAAGCGGTGGACGAAGGACGGACGTGGAGACCACCACGGGTGGCGTGGAACACGACGTGGATGGACGTGCCTCGTTCACAAACGGTTTTTTGGTGCAGAACAAGACATGAAATACTCTGAACAGCTGGCCATATCTGACCATATCTGACCATAGGCATGATACTTCGATGATTTCGTCATGATTCGTGACTGTTCCGATTGGCTGAGAACACAGCTCTGCATGGAAATACAGGTGTTTTGTCTTTCTTGCGGCGCACAGGCGTAACAGGTTGAGCAACATGAGACCAAGGGGTTGTCCTTCTCGCCATCCTCCAAGCGTGCTGTCGACAGGCGTGGTGCAACAAAAGGAGCAACAGGAAGATCAGTAGATCTGATCATTGAATTCACGCGGATGAGGCTCAATAAAGACTAGCACAAGACTATTTAGAGCTTTTCTTTAGGTGACCCAAAAAGGAAGTTTCTTTACTTTGGTGGTGCAAAATATAGTCTTTGGACTGTACCTAGCCTGACCAGTTTGAAAATGGTTGAGCTGGTTTTGTAGTGTAAAATCCTTAGCACAACAAATGGTTCTTCAGTAACGGCTATTCAATCAATTTGTGGTTGGAATATGTTCGAATATTTATATAGTTATGTACTAGGGTATACAGTGGTGGTAACCTTTGCAATAGGATTACATACGGAATGCGGGGCCCATATGAAGTGCACTTAGCAGTTGGAAGTAGAGTCAATGAATCCCCCAACCAGTTGAGAGATCTACGCAATTACTTTGAGACCCACTTCATTTCCGGATGAGCTTCCTCCCACTTGTTCCGCAAGCTTAGTAGCAAACAGACGTAAGAAACAAGAACCCACTCCCTAGTGACACTCCCTCCACCCAAAAACACACCCACTTGACCGGTGGCCTCACAAAAAGACCACGAACCATGCCCGGTGCATGGCCGGAACCGCGGGTCCCGCGGTGCCTGGAGGCAAATGAAGCACGTCCTGTGAACGACGGGCGTTATCGAACGACGGCGGCGGAAGAGGCACGAGTCTCTGTCAGACGGTGAGATCCAGATCTGGAGTAGGGTTGAGCATGAGTTTCATATCTGAGGTTTCACCACCCAGGTCATATTAATAATATGAGGACTTATATATATTTCTTTCTATTTCCATATCCATAGTTTAACGCTTAACAAATGAGGCCACCTGAGTTCGTTCATGGTCAATCGTTTTGCCCTTGTTCATCAGTATCATATGTTGAGATGCTGATCAATAGTTGCGACGATGAATTCATCCGGTTGAAGTCGGGCAAGTCAAGTCGAGCTCATGTGGACCCCACCTGTCGTCACCTTGTCTTGTAGCGGCTCCCGACATGCCCGCCACCTGGAACAGCGAATTGAACTTGCTGAAGAGGCCGCTCTAGCGATCTTTTAGAAGCAAAAGAAACATGACGCAGTTCTACGCAACACGGGGCAAAGAAGAACACAAAACCACCGTTCACGGCCCCAAAGGTTTCCAGTAAATTCCATAACATGTTCTTTTTTGCCGTAGCATGGCACGTCGTAGGTAGGTCCTACCCAGTCCTCCGACCTCCAACCCTTCCAAGCCCGGCCACGCATGGCCGGGTTAAGCTACCAAGTGGGCCGGGTGTACCACCGGCAAAAGTTCTCTGGAGCCCTCCTGGCGCAACGGCGTCTTACCACAAGCTGCCGGGAAGAAAAAGTAATGACATAGCTATCATCATGGGGGGTGACCGCAAAAGGATGGCAAGGTGGAGAGATGTACTCTTGTGTCCTGTTCTGGGCTTTCTGGGTACGGCAAGATGGGCTGTTTTTGTGAGTGGTCCTATAGTCTGTGCCCTTCAGTGATGGGATACAACCGCTCAAAGCTATCTCACAGCCTGACAACCATTGGACGCGAAGACATCAATGACAGCCTAGAGCCCATGTCAGGACCATATTTTGGTATATATTTGGGTGGTTGTTTTTTTGGTCCAACATAGAGGGCACTCGGTCTCTCAGCGGGTGAGTCTTTAGCACCTCCGGCATGCTGTGCATCTCGATGACCACGGATTCTCCACTCGATGCACTTGGCCGCCTCATGTCGGGTGTCACGACGTGGACGGATGTGACGAACATGGATCCTGGGTGATCCTGCAGAAAAAAGAGCCATCAACCGAATGTGCAAAGCCGGAGAAGCAACTCTGGACTCGACCCAGAGTGACGTCGAAGCCAGCAAAAAACCATCCTCCGAATCACATCGGAAGTCGAAGTGTGTCCGAATCACACCTAGAACAAAAAGTAGCAAACAAGTTTTCGTCTGTGCAAACAAGTTGCGATTCATGCGCTCTCTCTGGTGGATTTAGCGCGTCTCTTCTTTCTGCGCCCTGGAGCGGATTGCGCATTGAAAGAAGTTTAAGACAACACTATAGCATCTATAGCAACAGCCTCCAGCCTAACAGCAATGGCCTCCAGTCCAACCTACTAGCGATGGCCTCCAACCTACTAGCGATGGCCTCCAGCCTAATAACAATGCCCTCGAACCTAATAGCGATGGCCTCCAAGCTAATAGCGATGACCTCCAACCTAAAAGCGATGGCCTCCAACCTACAGTAAGAGCGATGGCCTCCAACCCAATAGCAATGGCCTCCAATCTAGTAGCAATGGCCTAGTCTAAGACTTGGACTTGGAATCAAGGTGAACTAGCAAGAAGGTTGATTCAACTGACACAAGTCACTCAGCTGCAGTGTTCCCTTGCCTCTGCGAACAAGTGAAGCACTCCACCAGTGGGAAGACTACTTGGAGGTGGCTCTCGTCCTGCGGCCCGGTCGGTCGCCAGGTGGAAGTTCTTTCCCCGATCCGATGGTCATCCGAACATCGGAACTGGCATGAACATCCGTGGCCATCCGTGGCCACATCATCGCCCAAATGAGTCGGAACCAGAAGTTCGGATTCACTTGGATTTAGCTGTCGAACCGGGACAAAAGCCTTCCACAGAAGGGACGGCTTAGCACGTGAATTCATAGTGAAACATCCAAACTCACCCTGATCCAAACCAGGTTCCTCAACTGTCTTTTGATGCCCCTAAGGCTTGGTAAGCTTCTCCAGCTTACTTTCTCAAGCTAAGCTCCGGTGTGAATTCCAACTGGACCACTAGCGATGCGCCCGCTCGCCTGCTGTGCCCGACGAGCCCGAGTAGGTACATGTGCACGAACAAACTAGTCTGAGAAACACGTCTTTGGACTCAGCCCGTTTACACGGACTCAGCAAAAACACACACACCAACGCAACCAATCTCCTTGAGGACTCACTTGGTGTCCGCTGTCCTCGCAGCGGTAGGATGGAGCGGATCACGGATGATCACGGTGTCCAGAACTGGGATGCAGGAGTTTCAACGATATGAATTGACGGTGGATCAGCCAAAAGATTCCCGTCACAGCAGTTTCCACTATCACGGTGTCCCACAGATTCTTAGAAGGTTTTATAGCATTATATTAACCCCATGTAATCCCCGAGATTGTCATTTTCCTAGTTGTTTTCCACACCCGGATGCCGAGAGATGCTCCGATGGTCCATCAGTTCCGCGGAAGGAATATCGTGCCATGCCATGCCCCGAGTGCCCGCCCGGGTGGATGCGGCCGGCTCCACTTGAAGGAAAGACAACGGCTCCATCCTGTGTCCGGCGTCCCCCCCATGTTTTCATGACGATGTCGGCGTCAGTGTGATGTCTTTTAAACCGTTCTGGGCCGAACATCGCGAGGAAGACACTTCCAGTGATTTGATATCACGACATACTATAAAACTGCTCTCTTGTATTCTATATACGTTTGGGGCTCGTGTACTCATTGCCATCCCCTTCCGAAGCTACGAGGTTTTTGCCCTTTTTGAGTGTGTCCGACTCGGTGACCTCGCGAACACATCGGTCCAATCATCGTCGCTTGGACTTCGCGAAGCGGGCGACCGGAGTACTTGGAGTCACAACATGTTGTTGGATTCTTCGCCATCGACCGGGAGGGACAAAAGACGTCTCTCTCCAGCCAAAGATGGGATGCTGCTCCTCCAAAAGTGCTGAGCTTTCGCCACGATCCCGATCAACTCGTGGTAGGACTGTGCAAGTCAGGTGTCCAGCTGAAAAGCCGTGACCTGGTTCCCGGCTTTAAAAGCCCTGACCTTCACTCATTGAATCCACACTTCACTGGAAGATGTACCCCAGACACTCCATGGCACTGGCATGTTTACCTACATTGACCCCTGAAACCTGTACCAGTCACCGTACCCGTCTGAAATGTTTCGACTTATCTAATCTTATATACTTGAATTATCCGTCTGATTCTAGTGTGATTCTATGTATGATTGTACGATCACGAAGCGATGGACGACAAGTCCTCTTCTACTGTTAGAGTTTGTTTCTGATGTTTCTGTTGCAACCCTTTGCAAGTCTGAGTGCACATACCGATTTAGATGCGGGTTGTAAACAACATTAGAAAACTCTTGGAAGCAACTTCTCTGGATTGTTCACCTGCCTTCAGGGGCCACACACACCCTTGTCCTGCTTTTCTTTTGGGTGGTTTGGTACCTCCAGCAACATCAGCATAATCCAGCTTTCAGAGGCTGCACTTTTTCAGAAAATCACTGATGTAGGAAGACGATGGAAGACATGACTTGACCCCCAAAACCCTGGGAGTCAGTCAAATAACATAAAAATTCGAATGTTACTCGCTAACCCGAGTTAAGGAATCTCCTGCAAACTTCAGTCGGTCAAAAAAGTCAAACTGGACTTCCAGGGAAAACCAGTTTGTAAATTTAAGAGCTGGAACCTGAGTTCACCACGTCGGGTTGTATTCAGAAAATCGTCTTCCAGTCTGGTCCATGCCATCAGGTTCCATCCTTGGTCCACCCACCGACTGGAACTGTCCGACCGAATCCGACCCTGACTCGCACCTCGAGGAAGGGCCACGTGATTGGGGTCCTACCGGTGTGGGGCAATTTGGCTCGGCACTCTATTTGGCAAAAAAGGAGATGGAGGAACGGCACCCTTAGTTTTTTTTTTGTTTTTTTAAAACAACTATTTGGCAACACCATTACAGTTATGCTTTTCATGGTTAACATGATCATAAGAGTAGGTTTGCCCGTTATTTTTACAGCATGAAGTCAACGCCAACGCCACCGGGGAATCGTGTGAACCACGGGAATCGTGTGCACATGTGTGCACCTCATCTTGCTCAAGCAAAGGGCGCTTGGAGGATTCGGCTGATCCTTCCATGGCTGGAAAACGCCTGCAAGGGATCTTCTCACTCAAGTTGGAACAACACAGAACATGACAGACCTGCCACAATCCTGCCAAAATCTCCTGTGAAGTGCTTCACCTTTCCTGGTTCATCCTGGTTCCTTGGTTCCTTCATGTTCCATCCGTTCAACTTCGATCCCTTCACTTCAAAAGGCCCACGAGTCGTGGGCTCTCGAACTCTGCGGGGCTGGTCCGAGGTGTTTGTCCCCGGTGAAACGGCTTCGCCTTGAGCCAATTGGCCTGGGTGATAGTCAGTTCTTCCCAACTCGTAAGGGGCTCCACGCGCCACCTGGTCCGACCCGTCATCTGGAGAGACGATGAGAGGACGATGGGAACAACGATGCGTTCACACCGTCCAGTGGATTCGGATCCTTCGAACCCAACAGAGAGAGATGGTTCCATCAACGGAGCACCCCCTGGTACACGAGCAAATCTGGAAGTTCTGAGCAAGTGCTGTTTTTTTTCCATGGTTTTTTCTCTATGAGACATGCGAAAGGATAAAACAGGTACTAAAAAACACATGTAAACCATTGTAAAACAACACGCTCTTCGGTGTGAGAGTAACAACAGTTGACCGACCAAAGAAACAACTGACACGGACGCCGTGGCTGTCATCCATCTCACCCACAAACCACCCACAGAAAGGGTTCACATTCTCAGCTGACCAAGAAGTAATCGATTATTCGGATGCACAACTCGAGGATACGAGGCATTCAAACAAGAATCCACCACATCCTCTTGAACAAGAAGTCTTCGTCGAACCTCAAGCCTTCTGCAATTTTTGCAGCAGAAAGTAGAACCCTTCTGAAGCCCTCTACAATCACCTGCAACTTCCGTCTCTTTGGAGCTGGAGCCGACCTCTCGGTCCCGCGTCGGTCCCGCCCACCGCAAACCTCACACCGCGCCGCGGTGGGAAGTGTCCGAACGCGGGCCAGGTCCCGCCCACCGTTTTGCTAAGCCACCCTCCAAAAGTGACTTGCTGGCAGCAGTGGCACCAGACTTTCTCTGGTTTCCCTTCTTTCACAACTCAAACACACCACACCCGACCGTCCGAGCCAAAACCGCTCGGCGCCGGAGATGGACCGGATCGTGGATCTGTTTGGAGGTGATGGTTTCACAACCCCTGCTGGGGAAAATCCTGAATTCGAAGCGACTACTCAAAGCTGACCCAAGTTCGTGAGGGAAAACATGATCTATGTAGGCTTCTCTTCAAGTGATTTTGTCTTGGCCTCCAGCAGAACTTAGCCAGTTAAGCCGCTTCACAGCAACCTGCCAATGCCATGGGTTGCACTCCTCATGCTACCCAGGCTGTTGCTTGGAAAGTTACAAATTGCACATTTACAGGTAAGCTCAGATGCCGCATCGTATCTGCAGCTGAACTTACACAAATAGGCAAAGGGTTGCCCGCTGACGGCACAGGACCAATAAGTCTTACAGACCATCAGTGCTTCGCGGCTGAGAATCATGAGACTTCATCCATTTTGCTTCAAGCTTTATCAACCTTGGGATCTCTTGGGATCACCAACTTCAAGCTGTCTTTTGCCTGGAGGGAAGGTTGCTGTACGGTTTAAACACTGGGACGGCACGGCCAACAGCTGTGAAACGGGAAAATGCTTTCTTTTTGTATTTGGATGGAGGCCAGGTGCCAGGTGGTGTCTATGTTGCAAGCTGGCGGAGTGTCTATGTTGCAACAAGAGCAGCGCTTTTGGCATTTAGGATCTCCTAATCTCAGGAAACGCCATCGATGATGGGCACCTTTTAAAAGGACCCACTTCATCGGAATGTGACCGGACATGTGAGCTCTCGGTGCGAGATCGGATCGTGTATACAGTATACATAACATAAGGCGCCCCAGGCCCAGCTTCCTGGTCCATGTCTTTGCTTACATTCTATTTCGTTGACCTGTACACCTGCAGCACCCAATGATGGTGACTTGTCGACTCTACATGGTAGCTGTTTTCGCTCAGGTTTTTCTTCGTTTTAGGTGGCGTTCATGTGGTGACCAAGCAGAGTTGGTTCTTGGAAACACGATGAAAGCCGATACGTTTTTGGAGACTTTTTGCATCCTCTGGTGTTTTCATTTGTTGGATTTCGCGCATGGGTGGAAATCCTATTGCCACGTAAACCTCTGAAGGCGATTAGCATGACAGCATGACACTTACAGATCTTACAGAGACCATTTTTGGATTGGTCCTTACGGAATGCAGCACTAGCAACCATAAGCAATGGCACAAGTCTTACCGTGGAAACTAATCTTTGCCATCTAACAAGATCTGTCAAGTCTACCTGCCGCATGCACTGATCCCTCCGGTCCGATTCCTGTGCGGGGGCGATGAAAGCCCTTTCGTGCAAGGTTGCCACGGTAAGCCGCTCAAAACCTGGTGGCACGGTAGCCTATTATGTACTACCCCGGCACTTCGGAAGAAGCGAAAACTTGCCTTCTCAGCTCAGTCTGACTGGTCCGCCTAGGCACGAATGAATCAGGGTGACGCAGGGCGCAGCAGGGGCGACAGCACTCACAGGTCACTGGTCCGCCTGTGGAGCCGCAAGAGCTGCCATCTGACTCGCCCTCATCGCTCACCTCGCGGTGAACGGACTGGAAAACAGGATTGAGCAGGTGGTTTTGGAGTGAATGGCAACATCCCAAACAGGTGGTCTTTCTTTTCGGTACATCTTGAGGTCTGTGTGTGCCTAACCTCTGAAACCACGGTATACTTTTCAGGAAAGAGGAATGAGACTAAGAAGCACCAAATGTAGGCCATTTGCACACAAAAGGTGTCTGGGAACTCTGGATCTGCACGTGGACGAGGCACCGACGCACCGACACACGTCGCCCAAAACACTCTGGTGGTACGAGGACGCTGCTCTTGGACTTCGGATGGACAACAAACAGGACATCTTGAAGAAAGCACTACTAGTAGTAAGGGGTTACTAAGAAGGAAGCTTCAAAGACATACTAAAAGCTGCTTGTTACTAAATGATTCCCAGTGGAACGATACCCAAGGAAGCTTCTAGCTACTAGTAGCTTCTGGTTACTAGTAGCGATGGCCTCCACCCTAGCGATGGCCTCCACCGAACGACCGCGTCCTTGTTCCTAGTAGAGATTTACCTACATTGACACTGTGTCAACCACCCCAATTGTCAATAGGTCAGCCCCATGGAGAGGGGTACTGCTCTTGGACATAGGTTGGAGAATGGTTCGACCATATTCGACCAACAAATACACCAACGATTCGATTGGCAGTAGGCCCTTTTCACGCCCACAAGGTGTTTGAACAAAAACACGATGGGGCGCCCTGGGAAATACAGCATGTTCGATCAGTTAGCATCCACAGTAGAATTATCTCTTTTCAATTGATTCTCTTGCTAGACTTGCTAGATGATGTCGATGCTTTTGAGCACTGTTTATACTGTTCGTCTCTCTTGGCCAGCTTCAATCTCCCTGTCGCTTGGCGGAAGACCTTCCTCTGTCGGTTACGAAGGTCTTACCTGGGGTTCAACCAAAGAGGTCTAACTTGGACCTGAACATTAGAGGTTTTCTCCCGTTCTCACGTTCCACTCACAGGACTTAAGCGTCCCATCACACAATTCGTTTCTTTTTACACAAATCCACCCAAAAAATGAGAAGAACACATCTCACTTCTAAATCAAGGAGGAAGATGGGTGGGGGTTGTCCGCTTAAAGAAGAACCACCCGAAAAACCTCCAAACACACCGGATCTGTTCGGATCTTGGCGAATCTGAGGATCCAATTCGCCACCCCCGAACCCCACCCGAACTCCCACGGCGTGGCCGATCTCGCGACCCGTTGGCCAACCGGTGCTGGCCTCGGTGCTGGCCTCAGAACCATTCTCCACGGATGTGAACATCACCTGACGGGCCACGGTTCAGTACATGCCACACCCGACTGGATCCCCTTCACCACGTCTTGCTTCGTTCGCTTTGCTCCACCCCCGTGAGATGAGCGACGATTTTTAATACTATAAAGGTCATGGTCGCATTTCCCCATCCAGTTTAAATGAAATTGATATTGGTGCTTGTCTGGATCTCGCTTTCCAAGTTTTTCGACGTTTTGACATTGTTTGGACGCATACAGCAGCATACTACCTCGTCTCAAAGAATTACCCCTACCTCGTTTAGCGGGGCCACGACTTTTTGGGAAAAACATGCGGCCACCTCCAAGCTATTCTTTATGTCGGTAAATCCATGCTCATATAGCTTGTGTACTAGCTTGTGCTCTTACGAGTAACAGTGGATGATGGTGAGGTTCCAGGCCTCCAAAATAGTGATGTTTTTAGTTTACCGACTGTCACAGGTTGACGAACGGACACACGTACCATGCGTCTTGCCGTCTTGCTGCCCGTACTTCAGAAGAAAGAGACTGGAGGAGCAGGAACTGGATTTGGTGTCCAGGAACTGGACAAGAACATCAAGACTCTTTCTCATCCACAGACGGGATTGACCATCGACTCGTCAAACAGAAGCATGTTCGATGCAACAGCATCTCAAAAAGAAGGTATTATCAGTAGATCAACACTCGGTTCAAAAGGAGATTTCAGAGGGCTGATCAGTAAATAGGTCATCTTGAAAGCCCGTTTTTTGAAAGCATGGAGTGTTAGGGAATGATATGGAATGATCACTGCTTTAACACTTGAAACCGACCGTTTCACACCGTTCAACGGTGTGTCAGTCACGACGCTGGACCCGTGTGACATCAACATCGACATCGTTTCGATCGATCACCCTGACACATGGGGAAATCTCTGAGCAATTCACGTTGACTCTTGATTCTTCTTGATTCGATTTGAAACTTATATGACGAGGTTATATACTTCTTATAAGATCCAAATGAAGAGACTTTAGTCATCAAGAGTCTACATGATCATCAGGACTTCAACACATTTCAGAAAATCCGTCATCTTGACCCATTCCAATTTCCGGTGCCAAGAAAACACCAAGTTCTGAACCAAGCCGACTGTTGTTGTAAGAGCTGAGAACACAATTTGATATTTGTTCAATTGTTTAAGGGATGTTATAGGCTAAGGCTTAGCCACTTTTATTAACTATTGAGAACATTTTGCGTTCAAGAAACTTATATATAATAATTTTCATTATATAATATATGTATATATAAAATATAATATACATATATATATTTCAGTTTCTATAATTTCCACCCAACCCCACCCTGCTTTGCCAAACCCCACCTGCAGTGGCTCGGCCTGGACGCCAAGAATTCGACGAGTCGAAAGATTATCCCAAAAGTCCAAGCCGTTCTCTTTCCTTCAGACATTTTGGACGCCACACTTGCAGAATATCAATGTTCTGGGAGCAAACATACACACTTGTCACCAGTTTTGCTCGTCACCTGTCTCGCATTTGCTGGGCTCGCGACCTTGCTGGCTCGAGTCGCAACGCCTAGTTGGCAGTCCTGGAAAGCACAAACTACGTTCGTGTACGTTCTCTCAGCAATTCAGCCACAAGTAAAAAAGGAAACAAAAGAAAAACAAAGCGACAAAGATCTATATGTAGTAGAGAAGGCAGCTATTAAGATTATTAAGGATTGATTTAGTGCCCAATCCTTTCAAGTTTGAATATGTGCAATGTCTTCTGGCAGGGCATTGCGAGGAAGACTGACCCCGTTTCACGAACTCTTTCCACTTGACCCTGCCCTGCCTGCATCGGATATTTTGCAAGCACCTGCACACTGTCGTGCTGTCAATAATTTTGATAAATTGCAAAAAACGCCCGGATCTTGGTGTGTAAAAGCGTAGGCGCAGTCTGGCCAAGTGTCTTGCTTGAAGTGTATTTAGTATATGTACGCAGCATGTACCCACTGTAAAGTTCAGTCATGCAAAAAGGATCTAAAAACATTCAAAGCGTGAAACGCTGTGCCTGCAGCAGACAAAGTTCAAAGTGCTCAAACCTCTGGGCCTTTCTTTGGGAAGAACAACATAGTATACATACCAGCACCCTCCAACAGGTCACCAATTGAAGCCTGCTAGGGCCTAACAACCCTCCAAAGGAGACCTGTTGGAGGGTGCTGGCATATATATATCCCCCCCCCCATCCTATACCCACCTTTCTGCGCATGTTTCGGACCTTTCTGTGCATGTTTCAGATGGTTGTGTGTGAGGCAGATGCATGACAGATGCAGAGGACAGTTCATGAGAATGCAGATGACAGATGATTTTTTTGACCCCGCGGCAGCTACTCACTTTGCGTGCGCATAATTAGACATTGTGGCTGCAACCAAGTTGGCAGTGTGATGCCACATGTCTTGGCCCCGAAACCAGTACCCATACTGGGCCGCGCGAATTCGTCGACGGATGGCTTGTGCACCGGCTTTGACATGCTGATTAAGGCGCAGACGTTCTTTCAAAAATTTCCACGCTCTATCAATGTGTTGTGTGCCAGCTTTCACTTTCAGCACTTTTCCGCCTGGAAGTTGATGATGCGCAACCCTTACGTACTGGGGGTTTGTCCACGTAGTCGTCTTCCCCTTGCCTTGCACCTTCTTCTTGCAACGTACCACTGCATCGTGGACGACATCATATGCAACACCACCTTGCGGTCCTCGAGGTGCTTCTTGGCCAAGGGCTCCCTTATGAATAGCTCCTGGCCCCGGGGCCCGTTTCACTGTGAGCTTTGGGTTCAGGCGAGACAAGAGAAGGGTAGATGGCTTGCCGCGCGCCAGCATGCCACTCCATTGCAGCCAAAGTATACACTTGCCCTTTTTCACGGCATCTTTGTAGGCAAGATCCTTTGTGACATTGGTGCGGTCAAAGCTTGCCTCGTCTGCCTCCACGTCAAGTCACCAAAGGTTATGTTCTTTTCCTCCTGCTTGACATAGTCCTGCCGGAGTTTCTCCAAGCGCGCGCATGCCTTCAACCATTTTGCGATTCAACCCAAGCAGCGCTCGACATTGGGGCGTGGACGCTCGAACCAGGAGAAGCAGAAGAGCAGCAGCTTGAACCTGCAAAGGTTGCCTCTTGTCAGTGCGGCCCTTCTCGAAGATCGGATGGAGATGGTGAGGAAGCACGTGGGCGCGGCAAGCTTTGGCTGAGCACTTGTACTTTGGTAAGCTCCGGCGCATGCATGTGGAGAGCTTTCCTTTCCAGCACTTGAGGCACAACTTCCCATGCCACTTCGGCAGAAGGCCATCGTTCTCCAACAGCCAAACGATCTTCTGGTCCGTGGAGCACAACAGGTCCGTGATCTTTCTCTGTTCCAAATTACTCGGTCCATGCGAATGCCACCAGGTGGAACATCTCTCTTGCCCCGGACATATTGGGCCGACTCATATTCTTCAGACTTTTTCGAAGCTGGTCTTTTCTTGACAGCACGAAGCTTCCCACGTTTTGGTACAATCCCAGCCTTGATGGACACCGCCATTGCTTGAAGAACGGTGCCTACCAGGACTGGAAGAGCTAAGATTCAACGATGCGACAGAGCAGTTGAAAGAAGCTACAGTGTTGTTTTACAGAAGCAATGCCACAACCGCTGATGAATCTGACAGTATGATGCTACAAGTGCAATGAACACAGGCGGAAGCAGTGGATTCTTTTCCAGCGCAACGCCAATCTAGTGATGAGGGCAAACGATACTCAGCAATGCGGCAACCACTATCTCAGAAGCTAGCCACTCTTCGTCTGGAAGCTCTTCGTCTGGCTGAGGCAAGAGGGGCAAGTAATGCGGGTGGTCCTGGAGGAAGTATTTGCACTTGTTCAGGATGAAGAAATGGCATGGAGATCTGTTGCCACCATCGTGGCACTCCGTTCTCTTGCCTGGCATATGGACCGCTCCCACCGACGTTTCGAGCAAAGGCCTTCTGGGTGAGGTAGAACATTCCAGAGATCAGGGTCGTTGTCGAACAAGTCCCTGTAGGTTTGCCCCAAGCGTCGGTAAGATTGCCACCGCTTTGCCATGGCCACACTTTACGCTATGAGGCATGAAAGGCGCAAAGGCTACAGACAAGGGAGGCAAGTGCACACTCATCAAGAAGCAAGCGCGCAAGAATAAAATGCTTGTTGAACAGAAGTTGCACACGAATGAGAAAGCACTTTCCCGGAACACAGATGTTCGTCCATGACCACTCAAAGTTGAGTGAGAAGACCGCGTTGAACAAAACTCGACACCCACCCGGCTCATCAGAAAGCGCCATCATCGTCAACATCAGGCGCAGCAAAGTTCAGGTCCTCATACTGCAAGTCTTCATCGTCTGGGAACTTTGGAGATGTGTCTGGATCACACAAGTCGCTCTGCGCATGTAGTGGGCAGCGTTCTTCATCCTCCACATCAACGATGCCCGTGACCCGTTGCTTTTTCTGCAGGGGCGAGCTAATTCTTCCTTGAGAGAGATTTTGCTAGTAGGCGAGGCTGGAGCTGCACATGGCGAAGCCGGGCCAGCTTCTGCTCGCCACTTGTCATGGGTATTTCCTCGGCGTAAGTATTCTTTTTCTTCTTCTGTAGCAATAAGCTTACTCGCTCGCAGGCCTTCCTGCTCGGCCTTGTCGTCAAAGCCTGGGTATTTAGTGCGGACACCTTCTTTGTAATGAGAATAAAACTTCTTGTTCTCATCCCGCAGCCAGTCCTTCTCAATGCCCATGGTGGCGAAGCGGTGGATGATTTGGTCTTCATGCTCGCTAGGGTGACGGACGTATGCAGCATGCTTGCCTGCAATGATGACGGTGCACCTCTTTTTGAGATAGCCATGATGTGCGGAAGTGGTGCGTAGTTGCAGGCCACACTGAACATGTCCAGGAATGCCTTCCATGGCAAATGACCTCCGGTGACTACGTCTGGTTCTTTGGACTCATCCCATGCACTGTTGAGCACAATGCGCACCTGATTCCTCACAAGTGGCCCAGTTGGGGTCGTCAAGCAAGACTGGTACATGGACTTCTCCAGGTCTCTCTCTGAAGCAATCAATCTGTTTAGACCGCCGCCACCCTGGAAGACTGCCAAGCTCTCGGGAAGACGCCATGTCCAAGGCAAGTCGAAGCTTCTTCTTCCGAGGCTCATTGACTTGCTTGTTCTCATCCGTATCCCTGGTCTGGTCCTCAAGGTCATTGTCGTTGTTGTCACTGGTGGGGTCGTCAACGTCGTCGTCACTGTTGTTGTTGGGCTCATTCTCATTGTTGCCGTTGTGGTCTTGCTCGTTTTCTTCGGTGCTGGAACTGTCGGAGCTTGTGCTGGAACTCTCTTTGCTGGATGCTTTGTCTGCGTCTGGCTCATCACGCAGCTGCAGCTGCTTGCCCGGCTTCGCCAGCCATAGCTCAAGCTTCTGCTGTGCGTTTGCGTTCCACTCTCCTTTCAGCCCCGACTTCAAACGCAAACTCCTCTGGATCGCGCCGATCTCCGACTGGATTCTTTTCGGATTCTCTTTACCAGGTGACCACTTTCGATGTTTGCTAAAATATCGTGTTTCGTGGGCACTGGTCGAGAAGATGTTGATGAAGTCTTGGAAGATGATGGAGCCGGAGGTGTATAGACTCTAGACGTCTTGCCTTTTAAATGCCACATTGATTTCATCTCCTTCTGCTCGAATGTTGTTAAGGCACCACATGGCAAGAGAATCGAACCGAGAACGATAGGCGCAAGAAGCTGAAACCTTGATGTCAAAGTAGCGCAACAAGTTTATAAACTTCACCATTGAGTTTATAAACTAGACTCTTGGTAGGGTAGGGGGGAGCCCCCCCCCACTCTTGTTCCACAAGACTTCACAGTTGCCTCCCCCCTCCCTACAGTTTATAAACTTAACTATTTAGTTTATAAACTTAATGTGATGTGCATCTAAGCATGAGCAAACATGAACATATTGAATATATATGTATATATATATATGTATAATATATGGTACCCCCTCATCGAAACCGAAAGCCGCCGCAACAACGACCGCCCTCCGTGGCACTAGCGACGCGCCGCTGCGTGAGCGGGGTTCCCGCTTGGGAGACCGGTGCGGCTCCGCTGCGTGGGCTCCGGTGCATCTTCGCTTCTTGGCTTATTGGCAGTTCCTTGGCCGTGTCTCCTAATCCACCGGTGCAAGCATGACTCAGCCAGAGAGTCCTCATCCTTCTGGGGAAAAGCAGCAGCTTTGCCCACACCGAGCCACGACCACGATTCGCATGACGTCATCCACCCCAACGCAAAGGCACTGGAGATGCAAAAGCATCAGTCCTATATTATAGGATGAGTGCGGGTGGTGAAAACAGACAAAAGCGATCAAAACCGAAAAAGGCCCTGGTGCACCCATCCCATGTCTCCATGTCGACGCGCCTCGTCTCGCCCCTGTGTGACGGCAAAGCTCACCTGGGGCGAACCGAACCATCTCTGGAACCGAAAGAACACCGATGAAAGTCCGGCACGACGCGGCGATCCGATTTCGGGGTGAGGTGTCCGCTCTCTTCTTTTGAGGGGAGCGGTTAGTACATAAAGGAACTTTTAGTCTCAGCTACCCCATGGCAGCCCGCAAATGGTGCAAGCAAGCCGATCTCTTTAAATCAGAACATCAAGATACCTCTGTGCCATTTGTCACTTCATTCTTCTAGGGCTGGAATTTGGGGAAAGACGGTTCATGAACCGCAGTGGGAAGGTGTGTACTGCCACGGTGCCAGGCTGCCAGATGGTTCTTGCGATATGAATATGAGTATATATGAGTTGATACAGATGTTACTATACTATCTTCCCTGCCGGACGCTCTTCATCAACATTACTTATATAACTCAAAAGGACACGAACAAGTCTTCATCATTCACATCTAGCAAGTGCTTGGGGAACTCCCTGTAGTCCACTGGCTCCTTGTTAAAAGACAAACATCTGTTTGTCGTTTTCTCCAGCTCCTTGGCTTCAAGGAGAAGCCACCAGCATGCTATGACCAAACGGAACCGGCTGGCCGTTCCGAACGCGGAACGGCGAAGCTGAGCATCTGGGCCGAGACGGGCATCGTCTTTCCCCACTGTCTTCCATGGAAGAATTTCGCCACCATCTTCACCCCCACGGTGGAGGTCTGGCGAAGCGAAGCTGGACATCAAACGCCACCCCCCATCCAGAAGACGAGAGCAAGACTGAGCGTTCCACCGAGCATTTACAAAGATCTTTTTGTTTCTGTCGGCCGACAGATACAATCACCCTGCGCTCTCCTGGATTCGCTCGCAAAAACCAACGGGGTCTCCTTTTGCAAGTGAAAACCAATGGAACAAACAGGATTCCGATTTGCCACACGGTGCCATACGGTGCCACCGGTTTCGTCTCTTGCAGCCTCACCACCCGCGAGAGCGCCCCGCCCCCGCCATGTTCATCAGCGCGGTGCCGAAGTCGCCACGCGCCGTGGTGAAAGTGCGGAAGACGTCGACGTACTGCGGGTCGCACAAGTGGTGGGGTGGGGTCGAGTCCCAGGACCGGTCGTATTAAAAAGAAACTGGGCCGAGTCGGACCTCAGGGTTTGGTGGTATGTTTATGCTTTCACCTTTTGGAGACGCGTCTCCTTGGGGCGCCAGTCACCCCAAGAGAATCATCAGACCACTGGGCCCAGTCATCGCGAGACCATCCGACCATACTGGCGAAGGACGGACCCTCAACGCCCAGTCGTGTCTGGAGACTCCTCTCGTGGCTGGGGCGCGGACCAATCTGCATCAGAAAAGACAAACAAATCGACCACCCGAACCGGTCTGTCCTGTGCTAGCCCTGCTTCTTCCAGCAGCATCTCAAATCTCTTTGGGTTGCACCTTGCAGGTTGTTGTGTATGAGACATCCGTGGGCGCGACATGGTGCGACAAGAACCTGGGAAATGACTTTGAACCATGACATGAGAAGGAACGGCTGAGAGAGCCGTGTCAGCCCTTCTAGGCACGCCATGGCACGCCACTCTCGACCTGCACCCGTCTGAGGTGCCGCGCAACTTGGAGTTCAATCGATTGATTCGCAAGGTCGTTCTGGTCTCAAGACCACTGTCCAGGTCAGCCCACACCACCTGCGTACGCCCCGCAAGTCCGGCCCGACAGACCGACGGTGGGCCGTAGAAGAACATGACTCCAACATGGTCGGAGTCGAAGCCCGTCCAGATCCTAGAGCTAGCTCTCGACCACTCTACTGGAACATGCCCCCAAAGAAGAATAGAAGCCGAGTCAAGGTCGCGTGGCATGGTCATTGAATGTAGTTGACGACAGGGAGCGCTTGGTGTAATACATTAGTAATACTAGCAAGTGTGTTGCCTTGTTGCAGGATCTACACATCAACAAAGAAAACTTGCAGTGCATTGAAACCTGGGACCCTTGCTGACCCCTAAACTGAACAGAATTAGTTGAGTAGATATGGTCACCCATGGTCACCCTACACTGGTTTTGGTGTCTCCTTTAGATTTGACTTGATTGCTTCATCCACCTCAAACATCTCAAAACAAGTGGAAGAAAACAACCCAAAAACCACCAACCAACGTCCCCATGCCCCCACCAACCAACGCTTCGGCCGTCCGGTCTAGTCACCCGTCACCCGACGACGCGACACCGCAGATCTCCACACGGGGACTGGTCGGACCTGTCGACGCCCCCCTTCGGCCGCTCCTGGGAGATGCCCAAATCGTTTAAATAGCGCGGGGCCGAGGGAGCCGCCCTCAATCGTCTCGCTGGAGCGATGAAGGCCTCCGCGATCGACGGAAGCGGTCCGAGACAGGAAGTAGGCCACCGGCTGGTTTTGGGGCCTCCGGCTGGAAAGTGAACCTTTCTTGAGACCTGGAAGTGGTCCGAAACACATGGATCTCGGAAACCACGGGTCACAAGAAAAGCACCAACAAAACGTCCAAGAGCACAGGTCGAGTTTGGAAAGTCACACAGGTCAAGTTCAAGCAGCATGGGGCAGTCCACGGGCCTTGTCTTTCGGCGCGGAGTCAACGATCAAACCTACCTGCCAGGTGCTTTCGGCTGCCAGGACTGTACACTCCATACGTTCAAACCCACGGCTTCCGCAGGGAAAACCAGCGCATGTCATGTCGGATGGAAGCCCCAAACGAAACACCGACGAACCCTCGAAGCAAATGGGCGATCCTGTGACCGATTTGTCTGTCTGTGTCTCTTTAAATATGTGTTCCATCAGCTACCCATCGGTACCTCTGCCGCAAAGGTCTCAGCAGCACGAACATCATAGAAGATCAGGCTGTACCTCAGAGGTGGACAATGCCGCTGATCTGGACGCAGCTGGACACAGGGGCACCTGCCCCAAGAATTTGGTCACGGCTCAAAGGTACCAAAGCAGGTTCTTGCAAGTTGCAAGCATACTTGCTGGAGGTACCAGTCCTTCTCGCCTGTCCACCTAGATTTGGACTTGGAATGACTTGGATGTGTGTTGATCCGCATCAAACATGCGCCGCAAACCACTTCCACTTGCGCCGTGTTGCAAATCCGAGCTCTCATCTTTGCATGCACCGCAGATCTGGCCGAGAGTGCTCTCAGGGAGCTCGACCTCTCTCAGATGGAAATCCAGTGGAGATGTGCAACACACTCACAGCCACTGCAAGAAAAGACTCCAAGACCCTTGGCTACACTTTTTGCAAAGTAGAAGCCTTAAAACACCTCCTGTGCAGAACAAATGCCACGCCTTGCCAGAAGCTCGCACAGTACATTGCCCATACTGTGGCTCCTGCATATCTAATTTGTCGCACAAGGTCTCAGAATCCACTTGTCTTGTTGCTTGCCATGGCATTTCAGAGTTTAGAATTGTGGTCTGAGTCCAAAAGGGAGTAAGTTCCAGAATGCAAATTGAAAACGACTCGTCTCGCAAAACTGACTCACAACACCAGAAGTCAAACATACTGAACCTTCCTTGCAAAATATGCCACCCAACCTGAGCATTTCGATGACGTTTCGATCTTAAAACCCATGCAACTGAACGAACCCTTTGGTCAAACCTGGGCCCTGTCCCGGCTGCGCCCTCCCCGGCGTCTCCCAGGTGCATCGGCTGCCCAGTTCGTCTGCCACGCGTGCAGCACAACGGGAGTCGTAGTAGCTCACCACCTGGCGCAAAGCTTCGCCGGCTCGGATTTTCAAGGCTCCCTCCCATCGCCACATGGGGTGTGTAGAGACCAAACCAGGCAAACCGGTCACGTCTGGCGTTCCGTAAGCCCCCTGCTTTCGGTTCAAATACACCCGTTCACCCAGGCGTTCGGAGCGATCGGAGGGTCTCCCGGAGAACAAAAATCCGCCCGCACCGAAGGCTCTGAGGCGTTAAACTGTGTCAAACTCTAACTATGCATTCATTGCTGGCTGTATAGTATTTAGCTCTATATTATATATATAGGGTCATTTTCGCTTGGGAACACATATACAAATTTACGTATTCTGCATCATGAGGTGTGTCTGGGAGAGGAGTGGGAGTGAGAGAACACATGGAAAAACACTTGTTTTGCACACATCATCTATGCCCCTGACTGTATTTCTGATTGTGGTATCATTTGCAGCACAAAGGCAAACAAACGACTCCTCTCAACAGTCTGTGTCTTACTGCAATAATTATTTCATGATTGCATCATATGCGTCAGCAGCTTCCAATTCTATAGTTCATTTTGGTAGCACATGCATCAGTTGGTTGCAAGTGTATAGTTTATTGTGCAAAATGGCTGCCAGTTAGTATAATTTGGACACGTACACTGTCAAGGGGGCCAAAATATCCAACAATGTTTGCAAGCAATTTGTAAGAGGATCCAACAATAGATCCATTACAGAGAGACATTCCTAATATGTAAGAGATTGGAAGAGGGTCCACAAATAATTATAGACAATTCTCTATATATATATATTATTCAGCCAGATCATGCTGCGTTCATCTCAGTTCATCTCTAAGTTTTGCGTCGATCATGCAAATTGGATCGTTTATTGTAAATAGATTCACTCTTTTTTCGACACCCTTGAAGTTGGACATTGTCCAGGTGTCCAAATTGTAATTGCAAGCATCGTTGGATAATTTGAGCCACCTGAAACATGTACAGTTTCAAGGAGGTCGACAAATATATCCAACGATGCTTGCAAATTGCCAAGTGTGACATAACTACGTAAAACTATATAATTAAACAATCTTTAAGCGGTCCAGCAATAGAATGATTCTAGACGCGTCTTTGATTTTCTTCATCCACTTCATGCCGCGTTCATCTCTAAGTCTTGCCTCGAACATGCACATTGTATAGTTTATAGTACATAATCACTCTATTTTTGGACCCCTTGAACATGTAAACATTTCCAGGAGGTCGAAACATAGATCCAACAATGCTTGCAAAATGCAAATGACGGCAAGACATGACTGAACAATGTATCAAAGGGTCCAAAAATAGAGTCGAGTGATTATAGATTCTTCTTTTACCCTCTCTCTGAGAGCCACTGGTGCGGGCGGTTGTCGTCGTGAAGCGACTTGAATACACACCCAGAATGTGCTCTGTGGTGGGGTCTGAAATCCGCAGAAAAGCCATCGAACATGCCACAAGAATTTGTACCTGTGGTCTCATCTAGCTTTGACTAAAGGTGACTAGGGGGTGCTTCCAGCTTCGAGCGCGACAAATGATAGATTGAAACAACTTTGTAGGAGTGGTATTTCACCGTGTTTCCTTGTGTTGCTCCTGAATTCATCTCACTGAGCTCTCTGCTACTTGCGCTTGGTCTTGCCTGACATGCACGATTTGTCTGTGATTCATTTTGATTTGTCTTGCAAAAGACAACACATTATAAACACCATTCTTGACAGTACAAACCTCAGAGCCCTCCAAGCTAATCATTCTGTAACAAACCCTGCTTGATTCAAAATCATGTTCTTGAAGAAACATCCATCTGAATCCATCTGATCGTCTAAACTCCATCTTCTACAGCAAGCTGAGGACTTGACAGCAGCTCCAGCCGCATGATCTCGCCATAAGGTGCCAACTCCTCAACAAAGCGACCAGAGATTCCCATCCCACCTAAACACTCCATATTTACCTACATTGGAGTGCTTGATGTCAGTCACCAGGAGTCATATACTCCAGTCCCATGGTCTGGGTAAGGAATCGCTTGGAATCGCGCCTTTTTCCGGTGCCGGACAACCCGCCATGCGAACGTTCGGCGTGTTCCTTCCATCCGTTCGGCCACCTTCGTGGGATCCGCGGATCCACGTGGCTCGTGCCGTCGCCCCATTGCTTCACGAAAAAGAGCGAGACTGAGACGGAGATGAGGGAGGTCTACAGGGGTGTTTCGCCTCTATGAATCAACCCACCAAGACGCAAAAAGGCCATCTACGCTCCCGAAAACTAAGGTTGGACCCTGACGTCCTGGTCCCATGGAAGACTATTTTCCTCTACCAACCAGGGGTTGTCAGGTTCCGTTTTAGTCTTCCAGGGTGTACGGTCGTGATACGATCCGAGATTGATCATGTTCGCCATTGTTCGCCACATCAAGCCACGTCACCCATGCCAGACATGACTGACTGGCGTCACCCATGCCAGCGGTGTCTGCTACCCATCTGCGAAGGCTCATTTACGGGCTACATGAGTTCTACATGTCCCTCCGAAACCCGATCGAAAAAGGGTGGAAATCAAAGCACATTTCAAGTAGCTTAGCGGGAACTGCACCTTTCCATATCATCCTTCCAACCACAAGTCCGGCCTCGAAGGCCCCGGAGACTGAGACTGGAATGCCACGAACCTGTCCACGAATGCCGACCCTGTGGCCCCGTGACCAACCGTGCGGTGCTGACTGCTTGGAAGCCTTGGAAAAGCAGGCAGGGTTGCAGGGCATGTCTTTCTCCAGTTGTCTGGCACTCGGCCAGCGATGTAAAGATGGAAGCACCCAATCAATCACCCAACTTCAGCCAGCCGCGCATAGCCGTCCGCGCTGCGCGGTAGCAAGACCATGTTCAACAGGTTATGAGGATCAGATCGGTCAGCGCGTCGGATCGGTCGGTGAAACGTCGGATCGGCCATGGTGTTGGCAGCCCCTTTTCCACTTGGTTCCTTTGCGGCATCCACTCCAAAGACAGTGGTGTGAGTATGTCTCAACATGTCTCGAAAAAATGAAGATACTTGGGGTTTGAGTGTAATCATTGGGCTCTTCATCTTTCTTTTTCACAGGGCTCTTCACCCGGAGTGAAACTGTGGGATTTCCTCCAAGGTCTAACACCACCGGAAGAAGCAGATTCGCTGACATCCGCAGGTACTGTGAGACTGCACATGCCCATGACCACATGCGGCCACATGGCTGTGGCCCATGCCCAAGAGTCACGGCCCAAGCGACTTGGTCATCCCAACCAAGAATTCAGGCAGCATTAGCATTGTTCACGGCTGTTCACGTGTCATCTCTCATGCACCCATCTGTCTCCTCCGCTGATTCTGATGTCGATCTTGCTAAAATGAAGACCTCTTACATGCCCGGACTCCAAGAAGTGGCAAGCTGAAAACGTCTTGGAATTGGCCATGTCGTCCTTCTTTTGGGTCTTTCTACATCTGAAGACGCACGCCCTGAGATATCTGATGCACGCCACGTCTCCCAGACCGCCGCCGCCCCGCACGCCCCGTCAATCCAGCACCTCTGGGAATGTCACTTTCAACGAGTTGGAGAGGACCACCATTCTGCGTATGAGAATCCCCGGGCCTGGCGGGCGCGAGGGGATTCTCAGTTCACTTGCGGTCGATTCCGGCCCCCCAACCTTCTAATCATTGCCTGATGAGACATCTTCTAATCATGTCTCAAAGGAAAATTGATGATGTGCCCAGAATGTCCATGTTTACTCGCTATGAATCAGAGAAAATTAAAGGGATGGTCCTCTCTTTGGGAAACGTGACCAAAAGGCTTCTGCCAGCTGACCAAGGCGCCTTCGATTTCGAAAAAAAGCGTCCGAGTTCGGTTCTCGCACCTCCAACTTGTGCTGAGACAAACAAGAATCGCAAACGTTTTGAGCCAAGTGGCTGAGAAACATGGGACGTGGCATAGCCTTGGCATGGAAATGTAATAGATCATGTATACGGTATGCTAGTAGTATCGATATCTGTCAGACGTCGCAAGGCGCGGAAGGGGGCCGCCAGGAGCAAAAGGTCGCTTGGAACAAAGGTAGCTTGGGAGTCCTCAAGAGTTTGTGAACCAAACCCAGACACGACTAATGGAACTGGAATCTTTGCCACCCACTGACCCCCACTTCAACCCAGCCCAACTGATGGGTGAATATGCAATGTTCACTGCAATCTTCATGGAGCATCTGGGAAAGATGTGCTTTCTGTTCATCCTCTGACTCTTTTTCATCCTCATCACTCTTTCCGATAGGCATCCTCATCCACATCCACCTCCGCTGCGCTGATCCGCTCGGTACCCTTTTTCAGCTACATCGCACCACGCGAGGCTCCTGCAGCGAGCGAACGAGCGCTCCGTGCGTCGAACGCACCACGGGTGGCAAACGCGTGCCGGAAACGGTGTGGCGAGGCGAGACCGGAACGGTGTGGCGATCGCTCAACTCACCAAAACGGTATCAAAATGGAAAGGGATACAGTACTGTAGGCTAGAAATAGCTGGCGTTGGATGGCGCAATCAATGGTGGCTACCGGACTTTCCGACCACGGATCGCTCCATTCCTCTTGCGCCAGCGAGGCAATGGACGCCAAGGCCTCGGACCCCACCGGTGAGCCGGCGAGCAAGGCTGATGTGGCTGGTATTGCTAGATGAATCTTTTGATGGAAAGAATATGAAAGAATGAAGATGACTTTTGAAGCTGTTCAGAGCCTTTCAGGAGCTGCACTTTACGATACTATGTTGCGATATTTTTGCGGCTGAGTATTGTCAACACTGTCTTAGGTGTTCGAGACGCCGGAGGAAAAAGGATCGGCAGAATCCAACGCTGACGAATGGTTTTTTTGGGAAACATGTTTTGTGTCCTGGCTTTGCATCCTCGTTTCTTACAGATGTCCAACAGATTTGCATCCTCAAAGGAACCAATGTCTAACAGATTTCTGGTCGGGCACTGGTAGCCTGTAATTACATGTAATTACAACCCTTCAGGTGCGAAAATGTTTGTTGTCAGTTGCTTTGCAATCTGCATGGCTTTGCAGAAAGCTGCTTCTCTTTGGTCATGATACCGGGTCATCAGATTCTTCATGCACAGGAATCATGCAAGCCACTCTTCGGAGCTGAAGCATTTTCAGCGGAGATAGACCACAAGAGGTCCTATCTGAGCCTCCCACCTTCAATGCTTTAGAG
This sequence comes from Durusdinium trenchii, assembly GCA_963970005.1. Classification (NCBI taxonomy): domain Eukaryota; class Dinophyceae; order Suessiales; family Symbiodiniaceae; genus Durusdinium; species Durusdinium trenchii. The sequence continues at coordinate 178,932 of CAXAMN010003191.1, forward strand.
CGATGTTCATCTTTGCTGGCATCTCCCCTGGTAAGGTCGCAGCGGTGTTGGTGTCGCAAAAGAATGCAAAAGACTCCATTCCTAAGAGTCCCGCAAGGCACCCTGAACAACTGCCTGATGCATCAAAAGAAGTAGCAAAGCAGGCCTCATAGAGCCTCTGTGAGGTCTATTTTGGATCCAAAGGATGCTTGACACCATGAGCGTGGTTTTGCCCCCCTCAACACGTTCGAAGACGCGTCTTAAGCAACTCCATTTGGATCTACTTGGAGCATCATGCACCTCTGAAGTGATTGGCAGAGTAACAAGTGACCCTAGTCAGGAGCTCTCACTGAGAGTTTGACCTCTGGAATTGCCTTTCACCATTGACTCCGCTGCCACGAACCCAACGGCGGCCAGGAACCCCGTCCTCTCCATGGCCTTAATGGCAATCTCTTTGACCTGGAATCGCTACAGCCGACTTAATCCCCCCATCCGTGAGCTGTGACCCCGAAAAAAACGGAACGTTGTTCATAGCTCCAAACCGTCCGATCCAGAAGTGCCATCACCAGTGGCAGTCATGGAGTATCCTTCCCCCTCAGAGTTCGTTCAACTGAAGCCTAGAACAAATCCATCTGAGAGTCAACCAAAAGACCTGGCACCCTTAGTGGTGAAACAAAAACTAAACAGTAGTGACAGTAGAGTACTGGATCCACTTTGAATTCTAGACTGCTCACAAGTGTTTTGACATGGGCATCCACCTTGTTTCTTGGCATTTATGACACTTGTGGGGCTCAGCATGCTCAGCTGAAAATCCTGGTCAACCCCGCCGAGCTTCACTACCCGCGGCTGGCCCGGGCCGCCGCACCGAATGCATGGCATTGGGCCATGGGCTGATCCCCACCTGGCCGACCTGGCTAGGCCGACCCCTCACCACCGGGCATCGCTACGAACGGAGCAGCTAGGAGATGCTAGGAGGTGGGAAGGTCTGCCCAACTAGAAGTGCCCAGGCAAAGGTCGATCCGGAGCGGATTTCGGGCATGATTCGGGCAATTTTCTGTGGTTTTTATACATGTTCCAAGTCATCCCAACTCACTCTCGAGTTGTCGAGGTCCAGCATGGCGCCGGAACATCACACAGGAACGAGGCAAATCGGACAATCCTCTTCACCGCTACAACTCCTCCTCCCATCCTCCTCCCGTCTCCGGAATGGTGCCCACCCAGCTCCTCCCGTCACCCTACTACCTACGAAGTTCATCAGCTGCTCCTCCATCTTTCTCCTATCAGCTGCTTTAGTCCCTCTCTTCTTCCTCAGTCCCTCTCCAAGCCACGCGTTGTGCGCGCGCCCAAACGGTGCCTCGTTGAGGCGATTCAGCTCCAAGGTCCACCGCAGCTCTGGATAGGGCAACAGCAACTCCTGCGGAAAGGGAAGCAACCGCCGGGTGTGCTCTTCAGCCCTGAGAAAGGAGGTCTTTTTGTTTCTTCTTTTTTGAGGGGGGTGAGTCGTAAGTATGTCATGTCGGTGTGTGTATGATTGTGTATGTGTGCTTGTATGTAGGGGATCATTGATGGGTGTCTTCAAACATTCGATGAGACACGATGAGACGGGTGAGACCAAGTTGACCATGTTGACCAAGTTAAAGAGATTCCCGATTCCCAAAGCTGGTGAACTCCAAGGAATTCTAGACAAATCGACCATGTGGCTACTCCGAAAGCTCTGGCCATCTCCGGTGTCATCTCAGGTTTGAATCACTCAGGTTGGATCGCAGCTCCAAAACTTCTAGCAGCTCTGAATGCGCCAAATTGGGGTGCCTAAGAATTATGACCCTACATTACATGACCCTACATGAAAGCCATTTTCAGAGCAAACGGACGGAGTCTCCCAGCCCCCACCGGAGCATGATCTCCACACCTCCAGAGCAGCTTTTGTGGGTGGAAAGCATCGCACCATGCGAAAGAAGAGAGGATGGAGTGGCTTTTCAGCGAGGCCTCGGGCCCCGAACCCGGGCCGAACTCGGGCCGAACTCGGGTCGATTCCTCGGCTTCTTGCCTTCACCTCGATGGTGCCTGTTCACCATGTGGTCGCAGGTAGAGGGCTCGAAGTGCCTAACCTCCGCCATAAGAGGCTTTACAATCCAAGTGTGGAGGGATACGAATCAAGATTGTTCAAAGACCTGCCCACTGAGGATGAAGCATTGTTCAAAGACCCGTCTTCTGAAGGCCTCGGATTCCATCATTCCGTCCAAGCCTGAGCCGGGCGAACTCGCACGTCCGAAAAAATGAGCGCTCGTTCTGATGAACTGACGCGGGGGTTCTCACAGGCACTGTGTATTCCATCTTTGCAGCATGTGCCGTTTCCGATATGTTTTGGCTGTCGGTCGTATCATGTCGTACCAGGGGCCTCTGGACCTGTCTCCTTTGGCCCTCCTTTTCTCGTGACCAGTGGTAATTATCTGGCAACATCATTTGACAACAATCCGTGTAAGACTAATTCTATAAGTGTATATATAAGATAGTATAAGACTATTCAACTACCCCTGACCGCTCAAACATCCACACCAAAAAACAACTAAATGTTAAAAACTGTAAAACATAAAACATATACAGGTATTATATACCCATATACTATACTATACAATATATCACCTGATCGTATTTCTACATATTTCACCTGGAGGTTCTGGGACGGATCGCCCCACCGGACCCCCGACCCGACTCGCGCCCCCCGACGCGGCAGGTCGCTCCAGGCCGACAGCCGCACAAAGGCCTGCCGTCGCTCCGTCGCTCCGCGGGGCGTGGCGCGGGGCGTCCGGTGCCGCCGTTGGGGTGGAAACAGCGGAGTTTGGAGGCTGAGGAGTTGGATGAGTTTGGAGGGAGCAAGGGTCACCTGTTTCACATGGAAAGAATGGTCACTTGGAGCGAACCTTGTTGTGTCCATATTAGAAAATGGTCTTCCAGGGGCCGACCTGTTCCACTTCCATGATTTCAGGGAGTGTACATGGCACCGTACTCAGCAAGACACCTGTGGGAGCCGCAGGCAGGATGGCAGAATGGCAGGATGGTTGTCTGGCAACAGAAGGCTTTCCACTCCATAAAGAACGAAGGCAGGACTGCTGCACGCCTCCACGTCTTCAAACCTCAGCACATTTGCCAGCAGGGTGGAGGGAATTTTTGGAATGACCCCCAACGAAGTAGGGATGTTAATCTGCACAAATTCCATCAAATTCCCCAGATGATTTACGGCATTACGCCACCTACTAAGTACCAAATTCATCCAAATTCCCAACACCAGGCATTTGATGCTTCATTGTTACGAGCACTGGGAAGACACGAAGCTTCTGATACAGCACCAGGGGAAAAGAAACACAAAGCTTTCTTTTCCATCGAATATATTTTACACCAGGTCACTGCCACAAAAACAAAACAAGAACACACACACACACACCAAGCATCACGCGTCAAGCGCGCTCCTTCACAATTTTTACACCAGCCTGACCACTTAGCGCTGCAAATCCTTCCATTGGGCGACTAGGGATCCGGGCTCCTCAGCCAAGCCCAAGGTCCGGTGTTTCACCATCTTGGCATTTTCGTGCAAAGAGGCCTGGTATCGAAGGTGTGAAAAACGGAAGATTTTGCCGGGGTGAAACGAAATCACTGAGTGATGCCAGTCTGCACCTGATAGAGAATCTGCTCAGGTGTGGGTCGGATGGTAACTACGTAGACCCCATCACCATTGGGCAAAGTCCCGGTGTTGTGCATCTTCATCCCCTCACTTTGCTTGCGGATGTGCCCTTGAGGGCAAACATCGCAAGTGAGAACCCATCTCCAGTGGGAGGCCTCTGCATGAGCCATGTCCTTCAGAACAGCTTCCCGCAGCTTGGCCTCATATCCAAGAGGTGAACATGTTCAGTCACTGCCAATCAGCACAGATTAACAAGCAAAAAGAATAGCTTGTGATTAGTCGGATGGCGGTGTGCAAAGCTTCGTCTCTTGAAGCCCAGAAAGCAGTCAAGCGCTCTATGTAAGACTCGACCACCAATCCAATGGTAGTTGTGAGATGTTGTGAGACAAAAGGTGTCATGACTCCACGCAACGAATCTCAGATATCACAGAGCAACTCCAGGAGCAAACCACAGCCACATCAATCAAAATGGACCAAATCTCTGGTGTTGATCCCTGTTCATCGACTCATCCCCGGCTGGTGAGTCGCGCCAGCGTCACACCCGAAGAATCCGAACAAAGGGCCCGACCTCTACCTAGCAGGGGTCGGGCCCTCCCTCTTCACCCTAGGCTTCCAACCAGAATCCCAAACAACATCAACCAGCCATTGTTTTACGGATGTGACACTATTCCCATTTTTGTAAAAATGGTCGTTCCAGAAAGCCTAGGGTATACCCTGGGGTCACCGGTGGTTGGAGAAGCGGTTCTCAGGACAGGGCAGTACATGTGCCAATAATATTCAATAGTAACAGTAGATGATGGTTGGTTCAGTTGCAGGCCTTTCGGGCCTTTCGATTGTGATGTTCTTAACCTGAGAGCTCTAAAGGTTTACAGGTTTACAAACATCAAGTAATTAAATATCTCAGTCACAACCTCCAAAGACTCCAACAAACCAATAACAACTCAACGTCTTTGCCTTCGGCTAGGCCAAAGGCCCCACCAAAGGGTCGAAAGGGAGGGCGCCGACCATGGGCCCCGACCATGGGACTCGCATGGAGATCGACGAAGCTCGCCTGGCGATGCCAAAAAAAGCACGAAACAACTCAGATGGCCAAGGCGTGGCGTTCTTGCTGGCTCTGGTGGCCTAGTGGGCGAAGGTGATTGCAAAGGAGGAGATCAACCTTTCAAAATCAGGCTCATTCTGAACTTGCTCGAATGGTCAAAGAGCATAGGGATCGAAGTGGATTTTGGATGATGTTGGCTCAATTTGTAAACGCACATTCTATGATTCTGGAATATTCCGGAAGTGATTCCGGCCAACATCTTCCTCCCTGATTCCGATAGAGGATGAATCAAGAAAAAGCCTGTTTGGAGAGTCCGGAGGGTCTACCTTCTTGAATACATATTGCCCTATAATCCTATGAGATGATGACCGGAACTGGGCAAAATACAACTGTATGATGTCTGTTCCCAAAAAGCTGGGCTGCTCAAGCCCATACACCTTTCGGCACCTCCTGCCTACCCGGCAAGTAGGGACGAATGAACCATACGCTCTGGTTCACTAGAAGCTACATCAGCCCCGCAAATTCGTAGCCCACGGAGTAGCATTGCTGTCTATGTATATCGGTACCCACACTGCATTGGGGGTTGATTGTAGCCCACCCAATTCATAGAACTACCTTTGCTCAACCAGCAAAAAGCGAAGAGAGTTCTACACGTCTCTGAGCATCCGTTCATGTGCAGCGCGCAGGGTGCTCCGGCAGAGCTGCTGAAGACCTTCAACCACGCGCAAGGCCTGGCAGGTTGACCATTCCAACTAGCAACAAGAAGCTAGTAGGTTGGAGGCCATCGCTACTAGGTTGGAGGCCATCGCTACTAGGTTGGAGGCCATCGCTACTAGGTTGGAGGCCATCGCTACTAGGTTGGAGGCCATCGCTAGTAGGTTGGAGGTCATCGCTACTAGGTTGGAGGCCATCGCTACTTGTAGCAAGAAGCTACTAGTAGCAAGGTGCCTGGCGAATTAGACGCCGTTCACCTGGACCCTCCGTGGAGTCAGACCCAAACCAATCTGGTTTCGAGAGACCGGACGGACTGTGAATGGAGCGTCTGGGTAGTTCCTATGGAGTGTGCATTGGCTTTCACCAGAAAACAAGTCGATGAAAGCCCAGGTGTGCAAATTACCATATTCCATGTGCTGGCTGCATTCCTCTGCTTTTTCTAGAACATGCAAATGCAAAGAAATTTATCTACTGTATATAGATATTTTCAGCCTCAACTGAATCCTGTCTGATGCTTCTGCTACTTGTTCCTCCCCGCCTGCGCATCAAGCAAAGGAAGTCGTTGCTTCGGAACCGGGAGCACTTCTAAGCCTCGAGAAAGGGCAAATGATCAGCGAAAGGGGACCAACTGATCTCTCCCACATTTTGTTCACCTGGTGTATTTTAATTCGGAACCCCCTGGCTCAATGGGTAGACTGATCTATTTCCCTTCTTCCAGGGAGTCGAACTAAGGGGTTTTGTGGGGAGTGTATTGGGGAGTCTTCTTAGCTGGCCAGTCGACCCATTCTGACACGTGCACATGTCACTCGCATGAATTCAGGTTCTGCTCCAATGCACATTTCCTGCAGCTCGACTTTCCTTGTTCATATTAATTGTGTACTCTGAGATTGCCCAAGCACTATCCGTTCAAAAAAAGGGGATGGCCACGGCTTCGCATTTCACAGATTCACGCCCGACAATCAACGCCCTCTGTCTAGAGCATTGTGTTTGTTTTCCACTGTACGAGGCCCGTCTAATAGGTGTTCTTGGACAATCTTGGTCAGGGGTATGGTAGCTATGTCCTATCGTTTGCCATGTGGCAGCGCACATCGACACAAAATGCCCTTCATTTTGCTTCTTGAAAATACAAAAAGTAATAACACAATATAGAAGGTTCTCTCTCTCTCTCTTCTCATCAGATTCATAAGTGCACCACAGGCCGCCATAAAATGCTCTTCTAGAATTCTAGACTTAACCTGTGAGGCTCTTCATCGGCATAAGGTCTCTGCATTTCCTTTTGAAAGTGGCTCATCTAATCTAGCTTTCATAAGGTCTGACTGGTCTCTGGCGTGCAGCCTCATGGCGAAACAGGTGTTTTGCTTGGTTTTGACAGGCTTTGGCGGTCGCAACGAAACAAATGCTGCCTGGCTGCCAGGTTCCTTACTTACTTCAATGCTGCCAGGTCGGTCCTGTCTCTGCAGGTATTTGCTGGGTTCAGCAAATGTCACGCTTGTATGTGTGGCACACATTGGCACACACGTATTCAGCATATGCCTCGCCCACCGTGACCAAGCAAGCGATCGCAGCTATCATGCTGTGTTCTAGCTTAACCTCACATGGCTCGTCGCGAAGCAAACTCCAATAAAGGGGCTTCTTTCACCAACCTTACTGAATCGTAATTGAGGAGCCAGCTGCCAATGGGTAGGGTGTTGTCTTGCAGGCTTTCTTGAGTTTGACACACACATTCTCACTGGTGTCGACTCCACCCTGGTTCACTATTTCCTTCCCATAATCCAAACATCGTGTACAAGGGTGAGATGTCTGTTTTCATCTGTTTTCTGTGGCTTTGTGGTGTGTTTTGTCCCTTTCTTCTCACAAACATGACCACCTTTACTTACAGAACTACCGCCCAAGCGACGCCACACAGCCGACCCCAGGGCGCCGGACTCAGGCTCCGGATCTCTTCCAGTGCGCGTTGCACAGATGGGGCCATCAGCCAGCCTGGGTCACGGAACTGTCCTGCTAAAGCCGTTCGACAGCTAGAAAGGCCCAGAGAGCCGACAAGCAACCATCCAAATGATAGGAAGGGTCTATCGAGGAGGTGTCGTTTCTTTAATGATCGAATTTTGGGGGAGGTTTGCAGGCATCTCTCAGATATTGCGAGAAGTATCATCCTTTGCCCAATCAAAAAGAGAGGTACAAACTGCAAAGATCTTGCGGAGAATCCTTTGGCTGCAGAGCTCTGGGGGTACTTGAGGCTTCGGGCCACTTCCAACTCCTTTGACACTTGGTGCAGATCTGGGCCAATACCTGAAATGTGGCGTGCAATCCGAAAACGCTGCAAGGTCATGGTGTAGGGAAGAGACCAAGTAACAGAAAAAGGGAACAAATCATAGCTAGACCTGTCCGACTTGAGCCACCGGTCCCACCAGTTCGAGCCCGCCTCTGCAACTGATGCGAGTCAGGAGGTGGCCTTGAGTGCGGGTCACTTTGTCCCTACCAAGGCAATAAAACTTCAAGATCCTCAAGTTTGGTAACACTTTGCAAACCTTCTCAAAAGGTTCCCCCTTTCCACCGTGAAGACAAGGACATCGTTTTAAGCTTGTATCCGGACATGACATACGCATACCCATTCAGGATTGAGCAGAAGTTTGGATGCTTTGCATAGAGAGCGTATTCATTCCGTCTTTGGATTGTCTTCCAAAGATTCTGATTTGGGCAATCATGCTGACGATGTGCCAACAAGTCCTCCACCTCCGGATGGCCACCCTGCTCGGCAGTTGAGGTGCTCACCGCCCCAGGAAGAGGAGCAACAGTCGCACCAAGTGGCCGAAGGCAAGCTGCAGCTATGGCGCTTTCCCCATCTTGAGTTGCCACGTTCTTGTCAGCTTCAGCCTCCAGCAGCAACCGCACCACTTCCAAATGGCTACTTGAGCTGCAGCCATCAAAGCAGCTGCCCATCTCCACATGCCGCATTCTTGTCAGCCCCAGCCTCTAGCAAGAACTGTGCCATGTGCACATGGCCCCTTTTGCTGCACAATACATAGCTGGAGGGTAGGTGTCTGCACCTTTGAAGTGCCATCCAGTAATTTTTGAAGCAACTGTGTAACTTCAACAATTTGATTGTTCTCAGTCTCACCCGTGAGAAGTAGAGCCCAAGAAGCGGTCTCCTCAGGTGCACAGAAGTCCAGGATTACCAACTGCACGCCTGGTAGTTCTCTTGCATGCGAATATGGGATAATATGGGTGTGCATTTTTTACTAGGGAGACCTCCCTGTTCGACCCCCTGGAAGAAGGGACATAGACCAGTCTACCCATCGGTTGAGGGTCTCCCTATTCAATTACACACCCATAATCATCCTGGAGCTCTTCCATGCCTTCACTCAACAGCCTTTATCACAATCTATCAAAGACTCCAACCCGACCAGGAGTTTCTTCAGATCCATATATAACATATTTTCCACTCTCAGCCCAATTCCTCTTCATGAAGCTGGGTGACAGTGGCACCTGAGAGTGTTTTTTAATCTCCATTGTTCAAGCCATAATGGTTTGAGCCACTACGCCTACAGATCATCATTGTTCGACCAGTTCGCTATCAAAATCACCAGGAGATCCCCATGTCATTGTGAAATTGACTGAGAAATGATGTATATAAGTCTTTATGTGCCCTTTTCGGGCACAGCAAATGTTCCACTTGCAGTCCAGTTGGTCGACTATGTCGACGCAGGCCGGGCCTGTTGGTGTAAACAGCCGCTCAGTCCAGTTGCATTCGCTGGGGGAATGGTCTCACATCTTGACCTAGTGAGACACTGATCATCAAAAATGCTCCTCTTAGAGGGTATCGATCCAGGCCGAGTGCGACAGCATCCACCGGACCGATGACCCATGACCCCGAGATTTCCTGAGTCCCGGGACAAGGACGTTGGATGCGCCTTCAAAATGTGTGATCGCCGCTCCTGCCAGAGCTGGTTGAACAGGTACCGTCTACTCGATGGGCGTATATCCGGAAAACATAATTCTTCGTCTTTGTATGCATGATCTTGCAGGGGTGGGAACATGGGTAGGCACAGACGATCTCAGGAACACAAAATGACTGCCAGGCTTATCCCGTGCCATGTTTTGTTTTTTCCCTTCTCCTGACACTACATCATCCCATGTGAAGATTAATCAAAATTAGCTGTGCCCCCCGGCAAGTCCTTTCTGATTTGTGACTTGATTATACAGTATATAATATATCATATATGTATACAGTATACATAGTATATCAGTATATGTATATATATATATTTGTACATTAATGCATTATACAGTATATATGATATATACATATATGCATATATATAATATGTACACTAATTAGTGGACCATGCAAGACATTCGGTCCGGTGTTTGCCACGATCTCGTTCGACGGGTCTGGACGCCTCCAGTCACCCACCAGTCACGAACCCCAACATATGAGGATCTGTGGGTTCAATCCGCACAATCATCCCAAGTAAAGCTGGAACAAAAACATGTCTGAAACCACCATCCAACAGCCAGGTTTCCACATGTAGTTCTCTTTCCACTCCCCTATCAGGCTACCACAACCATTTCTGCACAAATAAGTCTGCAGCGGTGTGCACAAGAGTCAGACACGATGGTGGTCTAAACTCCCTTTTGCCATGGGAACAAACACATGAACCGCAGTGTTTTGCAAGTACAGTACGTAGTTGACCAGTCTAGGTTCCATGATTCAACACCGACCACAGCCAGTCTGGTGGCCGTTTTGATCTCTGCCCCTCATATACAGTACCTGGAGAGAAAGAGATGAAATTACAGAACACAAATACTTCAAACCGCCAGCATAGGTGTGTCACCCCGGCGTTCCCCTGAATTCTTGAGAGTCTCAACAAGGTCGGGCGGCGAGGGCAGCTTCGATGAAGCCACAGACCACACCGTGCACGAAGACCACGGCATCCCAGGCACCACCAGAGCCTCGTAGACCACGCCGTAATGGAGACTCTTGATTAATAATCCCCCTTTTGAATTGAACCTCTTCATTTGGGGGGTTACTACTCAAGAGTCTACATTAGCCTGCTTCAATCGGTGTCACCGCCCAGCAGGTCAAAGGACCTCATGTCATGAAATATTCCGTTTTTCGTTCGCAACCTCTGTGAGTGGTACACTCATGGTTATTCTCTGGATTTTATCATACAAAAGAACACCCTTGCTCATATTCAACGAGGTTGATCAGACCAGGCAGCAGGGTGTTCTGCACCTCAGGACAGGGGAAAGGGTCAAATTCCTGCATGTTGTTGGGTTTACGGGTTTACTTTCAAGAAATCCTCACTTGTTTTCTGTCTCGGGTGCTGTGGATGCTGTCCCTGTTGCCACTCAGGGGTCCACTCTCTCTAATTTCATTTATAAACAGAATTACAGTAAACAAATAGGATAGATAGGAACAGATAGGTTTCATATAGGTTTCAAGCTTCAATCTTAATTTCAGTCATGGACCACTCAGACCCTCAACTGCTGACCCGTCAAGAGTCACCCAGCAAGCAACTGGCCCATCCAAAAAACCCCGCTGAGGCAGGCACCGAAGGGCAAGGTGCGCGGATACTCTGCGAGGCTTGAGAGCAAGCGCTCACACTCACTGGGACCTTAGACTGGTCAGGTGGAAAATGGATGCAAGTGGGCCCACTGGATGATGCTTTGGTCAAGGCCTTTGTCGAACATCGTGACAAAAGGATTGTCGACTAAACAGGTACTGGGACACCTTCATGGTGGAACTATATGTCCTATAAAGTGGAACTCAAAGTCTTCTATGTTGGCTCTGCAGCTCCAGAATTCGGAGTGCAGGCTTGTTAAGACCCACTGAACATGGTGACATTGTGCGCTGAACATCGCTCTACTGAGCTCTACTGACTCTACTGGTTGTGGTGGATTGAAGATCGTGTTGAGATTGGACCAACACTTCATGCAAAGGCCGCATAAAGGCATATATAGGGGTCTTTGAATCCGCTCGAAGTAGCGTTTGTGATCCCTGCATGCATACATATATATATATATATATGTATGCATGCATAGTAGATACAGTAAGAAGATCTTCTACCAAACCCATCCAAGACTCTCACGGCCATAAAATTCCAACGCTTCCTCTTCAGGAGACTTGCTGCCTCCTGCGTGCGATGGTGGCAATCAACACAAGATGCCCAAAAGGAAATTGATCCATAACTTGGATTTGCTGTCCAGGAACCGGAAAAAACTAAGTACCAGCAGTCACAAAGGGATGCTTAATGGAGGTTAGGGGTGCTCATATGTGCCCATTATCCACGCACTTAGGGACAAAAATCCACCCCTTTGTGACTCCTGGTATATCGATTTATAATGATTCACATTCAGTTTCTGAGTCGTCTCCACGAGACAGTCTTCTCAATCTCCGAGTCTCGGAAGCCAAAAAAAGCATCTTCCCCAGAAGAGGATTTAGCAACACCAGGATAAGCAAGGGCCATGAACTTGGTGTGGGTCAATGACCGTGACCCAGTGCCAAAATGGGAGAATTCACGAATTCATCTACTAAACTACTAAACTCTTGGATGCTCGTCGATGCTCGTCTCAAATGCCTGGCCCCAAGAATGGTGATTTCTCAGTCACTTCGATTGATTCGCTGGTCGATTCGGCAAAGGAACACCTGATCTTGGATGGCCGTGAAAGGTGCTCCCGCTCCTTTAACAGGCTCAAAGTAAGAGCAGCTCGTTCGGTTGAAGAGTATCTCACAAACCTGAAGTGGCTTTGCAAGTAGCATCTCACCTCTTAAATTCTGTTTCCGGTCGGTAGGCTTTTTGGCGATCATTCGAGTTCGACCAACCTCACCCATCGAATCCCGGCTGGGCCCTCGCCCGTTGGCGGCCTTTCGTATCCAAAGCATGATGGATGGAGCTGGCCTGAGTTCCAAGGCAAAGAGCTCCAAATTTTGGAATCATCAAAACTTGGAAAACCACCTGTTTGGTAAGTCTGGTCTTCGGAACATGGTCCTTCGAACGAAAGGGGCCATGCCATCCACGTCAACATAATAATCCTTTTTGGGAACTCGGGAGTGTCCCGTGCGAGCCGAGCGCAGGCTCGCGCCTCTCTCGTATTCTCTCGTTACCTGTTCGTCAGTTCGGCATCCAATACAGTAAGACGAGCGCGTGGATGGCGTCTTAAGACTGGCGTGGATGACCAGCATGACCGTGCCAAAGGAGGCAGACAAGCAGCATCTCAACCGATTGCGGTCGTCCCCCTTTTCTAGCTGCAAAGTGATGCAACTTTCATGGATTTGGATATATGTATTATATATATATATATATTAGGGCTGGTGCCGGTGACCAACCGGGTTGGGCGTTTCGCAAGGCTTCACGAAAAGGCCCTACAGTCTCCTCTCTGTACGCTACAGGTGGGTCAAAAAAGGGACTCGTGTTGACCACCGAAAACGACCAGGAACGAGGAACCCGGACGAAACGGGCCACCCGGGTTCGCATTCCTCGATTCTCGGGTTGGCTCGAGCTTGGGTCATCCACAAAGCAGTTGAAGCCCCCCCCAAGACCTTGATACAGCGATACCCAAAGACATCCAGGCCCTTGCGTTCCATCTTCGACCCACATCCAAGATCACTTGGAGCCACCTCACCTGTAAAATGCAACAAGGCTTCCCCCTCAAATCACTGCGGAGATCCCCCGGAACTGCGGGAGGGTCAGGTTTTCCACCCCAAAAAGAATGGACGCTCGTTTCCCACCCAAAGCTCTTGCAGTTTCGAGGGGCAAACACGTCCGGCTCCAAGTCATGGTACTCCTGCATTTGCTGAAGAGCTGAGATTCGCTCGCAGGCCTGGAGCCATCGATTCGCTGCGAGCGAACGCTCAGCTCGAACGCTCATCTCGGGTCCGGAGCGATAGACCACCCACACAGACTGTGGGAAAAAGCATGAAAAAAGCCAGGGATGAAAGACGACATGCTGCAGCAGCTACAGTAGCAGCTACAGTAGCAGCTACTAGCAGCGCTCGGCATGCCCTGCTTTGGAAAGTCTTTGCTCCAGCTGTGAACGCAAACAGTTCGAAGGTCCCAACGTTCGAAGGTCCCAACGTTCACCTCCACCATCTTCTGTTGTGCCGCAGTGATGTTGGGAGCATTGCCCATGCGGATCCACACACCAGCCTGAGTCTGTTTGAAGTGAAGAACACCAGCAACATACCCAGTTTGGGCATTGGCACTTTTCTGAGGACGTGCTGTCTCCAAACGAGTGAAACCGATAACACCAAATACAGTACGAGTAACATCTTTGCTCAAAGAACTCGTCGATCAAAAGAGACCCGGGCATCCCTCCACTAATTAGACTCTTGATTGATAAACCCCGCATATAAAGAGGTGTGTCAATCCAAGTGGGGAGGGTATTAAATCCGGAGTCTCCATAAATTTATCCTTTGACACACGCAGACCGTGAATCCTCCTTGTGACCGTGACAGATGCTTCGCCTGGTGCAGGAAGCGGAGCCACTCGGCCAGCGACTTGGACTTCTTGGACAGTTGGGCAGCCACGTTTGTCTCATCTGCGAAGGCATGCGAAGGATAGAAGTCGCCAACTTGCGAAGGCCAAGTGCTTCAGTGGTCACAATCACGTAGACGGCTAGAATGAATCACAAACCCCGTCTCCAGTGTCCAGAAGCGGATTTTACATCTCCAGTCCGGGTGGAGTTATTCAGTCTACATGGTTATCGACACCTCAGCCCTCCAAAATGCCTGGTAGCTTGACCTCCTGGCAGTCCATACGCATTTGCAAAATACACCAGCCTTTCCTTTGTATCTTGAACCACTGTATGGATTCAGCTCCCAAAAAGCGGAGTTTCAGTTAGGGAATCCTCAGTTTGGGTTGTATCCACTTAGCCAGTGCCTAGAACCAGTGCCTCTAGAACCCGATTGACCTCTATTTCCACCCACCCACCACCCCAAAGGGCTGCGACAGTGGGATGCGACACACATGATGTTCCCACCGACTCGCCGCTCGCCTCGTCGCTCACCGCCGCGCGGCGAGTAACGCGAGCGGCGCGGCGCACGCGTCGAAAAAAGAGACTCACGTCTGGAACCTAAGAATGGACCTCCGGAGGATTCTTCCTCAACCACCGGAGGTGGCTTTTCGGGGTTTTCAGGTGGATTTCTGAAAAGGACGTGAACTCTGCCACCTTAGCTGTGGCTTGGCTGTGAGTGAACTCCATAGAAGAAGTTGTTAGAGTTTATCCCCAATAAACTCAGTCGTGTCCACCATAGCTTGCACTGGTGAAACTGACATCATGGGTATCAACATATCATATCAAATATATCAGGAACAAAACAAGTTCATAGCAGGATAAACAACAACATAATTGATTCCCTCAACAAGATCGCAACAATAACGTTAAGATCCTGATCACAATACTTTGTTCAAAGAAACCCAAGAAAAGCGGTTTCTGCCTACCCTCCCCGCTCCATCCAAAAGGGCATCCTCGTGAGCCGCGCCCTTGCCTCCAGAATCCAGCAAATGCTGAGTCCGTCGCTCCACCTCAGTGGTTCGGCGAGGAAGACCCGGTTCAACCGAGACTCTTCGGGTTCGGCGTCTAATTGAAAATTCTCAAGCATGGGAACCAGGGACAACAAGACTCTTCCGGAAATCACTTTCAAAAGAAATAGACAGAACATATACCAGGAGTCACAAGACGGGGTGCCTATTGGAGGTTAGGGGTGCCCATTATCCACTCACTTAGGGACCAAACTCCACCCCTTTGTGACTCCTGGTACCCTAGGCTTCCAAGACCATCAACAAAATCGTCGACCTGGTGTTGTAGCATCAAATCCTTTTGTAAAACAATGGTCTGGTCGCGCTTCTCGCGGACGCTGTCGCGCTTCTCATGGACGCTTCCACTATGGTTGTGGGGCTGTGGGGGTTTTCAGAGATCAATTTGGAGGAATTGTGAATTGTAATGCTGTACATTCCTAGGACCACATGGTGTGTGTAAAGGGCTACTGAGGAAAGATGGTCTTAGCTATGAAACAAAAGGATGCTCCAACGAATTACACGAATTGGCTGTGTTGCGTGAACTAATCAAATCTGGCCATGGGTCATGAGCCCGGAATGGATCATGACCACGAATAAAGGCAAGACGTAGTAGATCTCGGTTGAATGAATCAATCTTTTGCTGTGGGATATCCGGGTAAACCGGGTATACGACAAGAGGTGCAGGATTTGGAATCTTGACAGGTGTGTCAAGGTGGAACGGAGGATTCGTAGCCAAGTTGACTATATGTGCATTCAAAGTCTTCATTGTTAAATCATGTCAAATCTGCATGCGGGAACGCAGGTCGACGGGGAACTTATGCATGGGAGCAAAACCCATGTGAGAGCAATGATGAATATGATGAACACCTGGTTTGATTTTTACTTCGGAATAAATGCTGTTGCTGATAACTGATAAGGTTTTGGTACGTTTTGTGACAGGGCGAAGTGCTCCGCCTTGGACCCTGTACAGACCGCTTAGTTGCCCAAAACTAAATGGTTGTTTGATGTTGTTTGGTAAAAGGCAATTCAATTAATGGTGGTTGGAGGGTGTAGACAAATATAATATCATATACATATATATAATATCATACAAGTATTATACAATCTATTCCCTAGACGTCCACCATCAAAAAATCGTTGACTTGGTTTTGTAGTGTAAAATCCTTAGTTGCTTCGGGATTCAGCCTATTAAATGGTGATTGGAAGTCTATTTGATTCTATGTGCTTTGCGAATGTGCGCAGCTCCGCGGCTCCACAGCTCGCTCCGTGAGGCCTAACGTGCGACGAGGCACGGCTGCGAGCATGGCCTGCGCGCCCATCTGCGAGAAGGCCCGGCCACAGAGCGAGGAGGCCTGATCCTCGCGGAGCCGCGGAGCCGCCCAGTAATGAGGTCTGGTGGAAAGGATGTGCACCGCCTGCCCGTTTCATCCAGGGGTTGACCTCCGTCGTCGATTCGCATTTGACCCGTGGGAACCAAACACCGGTCGGTCCCCCCGCGATGGTGGGTCGGTCAGTTCACGGTGTACACAGAACGAAGGATAACCAAGGTGCCAATGAAACCAACCACCGACACCCACCACCTGCACCAACCAGATGTTGACATTGCTTTACTTTCTAGGACGGTTCTTATCTGACTACTCCGACTCCATTTGCTTTTGGGTATACCTGTGCGAGGTTTTCTTTCAAATAATTTCCCTCCCGCCCTCCTTGAAGAAACCTGAGCCACCTGCCTCCTATCGCTATAATAGCTACTTCAGCTATAGTAGCTGACCTCCTCTTACCCGCTGCGGCCCCTTTTTAGGTGCACGTCGCCTCCCGCCTCTTGTCCCGCGTCGAAGAAGTCAGAGGCCACCTGGAGAAAGGCGTCCGCGGTGGACGGAGCTTTGCCTTCGAGTTCCTGGCGGGCCGGTCGTGTGGGCACAGATGGCCGCCGGGCCGGTCGTGCCGGTCAAGCCGATGCGGCTCAGGTGAACCTCTTGCGATGATATCATAACGGAGATTGAAATGGTGAAAATCACCAGCTGAAGGGTATGCCTCAAGCATACATAAGCATACCTTTGAGAGATTTATCATGATTTATCACAAACACATATATTGTTTCGGTGTCCTCATGTCAACTCAGCTGAGTCTTCAATGGTCTTGATCATCCATTTAGAGGAAATTCATTTGAAAGATCTTTCAAGCCAGTTGAACTGGCCAGTTGTGGCAGTTTCCATGTATTGGTTGTCAGGCGTATCTTGAGCTTTGGGCATGTGCACGATTTGGACTTTCCGACTTTCCTTGGCATTGCCATCTGGGGTGTTGTAAAAACCCCGTGTCTTTTGCAATACCTCGAAACCATGTTGTCGCTTTTTCTACTCTTATCGTTTTCTCGTGTGAAAGCATCTTTGGTGGAAGATCACAAACCAAAAGATGTCCTTTGGTGGCCTACATGGTCCTACTTCAGGATCCCGTAGCACTGCCTGTACCAAGGCGTACACCGTCTTTGGTGGTAAAGACATGGCAGCCGCAAAGATCAGATATAGACAGCTAAACAAGACTACCACATTGCACACTTCTGCCCTTCAAAAGGTCTAACGAAAACAGTCAAATTGGTACTTGCCCACCAGGGCTGCTTTTTGCTACATTTCCGCTGCAGCATATGGACCAAACAGCCCATTCAGTTCCTAGTAGTAAGGCCAGGAACCCCTAAGAGCTTCTTGTTCCTGGTAGCGATGTTGCTTTGTAGTAAGGCAAGGAGTCCCTAGTAGCTTTTGGTCATTGTTCTTAGTAGTAAGGCCAGGAGTCCCTAGTAGCTTCTTGTTCCTAGTAGTAAGGCCAGGAGTCCCTAGCAGCTTCGTGTTCCTGGTAGTAAGGCCAGGAGCCCCTAGTAGCTTTTTGTTCTGAATGTGCAGGTATAATCATTGTTATCGTTTTTTTACTCTTATCGTTTTCGGGGGTAGGAATGCATTAGTATAGTGTTAAGGTGCATGCCAATACTAAACCGCTTAGCGCGGGGTTATTACAACAGCCCATCTGTTTTCGCACCGGGCCGGGGTACCTTGTCGCCGCCAAACATGTCCTCGCAACGTGGAGTGCGAAGCTGACGAAAGGGTGCAACTCCGTGGGCATCTTGGTGTGAGCATATTTAGTCTTTTGATGTCTCTTGAACTTTGAGGCAGGTGTGGTGAAGTACTGCAATGTCGTCAAAATTGGCGCTTATAGCTGGCAAGCTTCGAGTTTCATCCGTGGGGTGTCACAGAACCGTAGTTCTGCATCCCAACCGCTTCGCCCAAACCCCGAGACCGGGCCATCCAGTCGTCCTGTGGGCAACTCAGCAATCCATGAGGCGTCAGAACCTCAGAGTCCCACTTCCATCGGACCAAATGGCAGTTCGAAGGCCTGAAGAAACACCCGCTGACAGCGATGAAACCTCGCAGACAGCGGTTTTTGTTGAGCTAAGCTAATTATTTGGCATGGTGGTTTTTGGAGTTAGACAGGCGTTCTGCTGGGTGTTCGATTCAGCCACCCAGTGAATGGTTTATCCCATGCAATTCACATGATCCCTCGGATTCCAGCATAAACCCCTCGAGAACTCAGGCAGCCACTTGGATATGACCCACACTCACGCCTTCTGGCAGCAGCGAAAGTCCTCAATCCATCTCGATCCATCTCGATCCGCCGGTCTCCCCAAATCTGGGACGAGGTTGGACGTTTGGGGCAAGGTGTTTGGGTAAACTGCCTGGATACCAAGTCCATCCAAGTCCCAACTTGAAACCCGTGGAGGATGTGCCCCGTCTTCCGTCTGTCCGGAACACCGAGGCTCCGTCCGTCTCGGAATCGACGACGGATGGAGCAGCGGCACGATGGACCACGAAAGGAACCGGGCATCGCCACGCGGAAAGAGCGGAGCCATTTCGTGGAGCGATTCTTGCAAGGCTCAACAGGTGTCTTCAGTTTGACATGGTTTGACCCACGTCTTTGACCAAGCTTTCACAGCACAACTCGTTTTGTGCATGTGTTTTCCCCGAAATCTGCGGCGCCTGCGATGCCGAACTCCACGATCTGTTGAACCTTCCCGGCCGCGGGGATCGGAGGCACCGACGCCCGATGGAGTCTGGCCCAGTCTGGCCGAGTGTCCATGCTGGTTGGCGGATTCAAATCACTTGACACGTTGCAACATGTACTAGTCGGTGGGCTCAATGATCATGGTCAATCATCCCAAGTCAAGGCTTAAAAAAAACCTAAACACGCAAGGACTCAAGGACGCTCAGGAATGCAAACAGCATCATGCGCGAGCAAAAGGAGGAAACATCTGAATGAGCACATACGTGAACAAAATTGAACCGATCGGAGTGGAAACAGGGGAAACGAAAAAAAAAAAACGCGCCGCAGAAATCGATCTGTGCCAAGCGCGTGCAGAGCTTCGACTGCGTCGACGTGCACAGAGTCGGACGCTGTGACTCAGATCCACCCAGAACCGCAAACACAGCCACCCAGCTAGGTTCCGTCCACCTGCGGAGTGCGCGTCCTGAATGTTTCCAGGGTGGCTTGGGACCACATAGGCGCACAGAAGAGCAACTTAAATATTGAAGTTGATTCACGGAAAAAAATGAACCAAAGTGAACGACATGGATGCCTAGGTGAATCTGTTCACCAAACATGCAAGTTGAAGTTCAATAAAACATGAAAAAAAACCACTCATTCCACGCGGGTGAAGCCATGCCAAGTATGCCTGGGTGAAGCCACACCAGACACCAGGCCTTCCCAACAAAACACATGAGCACGCAAACAAGAGCACGCGCGTGAGACCACACACGTGTGACAGCAAACAACAGAGCATCAGAGCACACGTGTGAGAGCACAGCATGAGCACACATAAGTGAGCACACCACAGGAGAGCACGCGTGGGTGAGCAAACATCTGAGAGCACACGTTTAAAAGAGCACATGTGTGAGTACATGCATATGGTAGCACTCACAAGGGCACCCATATAAGAGCACATATGAGAGCACACAGATGTGAGCAAACACATGAGAGCGCACATAATGCACATACAGGACTTCCTTTTCTCTTTATGAACAAACCAAGCAGACAAAAGGGTGCACCCTTTTTGCCATTGGTGGAGCAAAGCTGGTCACCTTTGTTCACAGGCTGGGCTGGCGTCCATGAGCCAGGCTCAAGGCGGGGCAACCGTTCCCTGACCGCTGCAAGAACACATCACGCGTAGCGGCTCCCAAGCCAGCACAACGCAAGAGCACCAATGTAAACAAGACACGTATGATAGGTATGAGATCACACATAGAGCACACATAGAAGAACAAATATGAGACCACCAAAGCACGAGGTTTCCCGCGCGCCTGCACAGCACCACGACGAGAGTGCAGTCGCGGAAACAAAGCTGACATGAGACTGCTGAGTGGGATTCATGAGATAGCCATATGTGATCATATGATGGAGCCGTGCCAATGCAATTGGTAAAAGAACTTACAGGTTGATGTCATACATGCTTAGGTTGAACCAGGTTACACCAAAGACCTAGTTCATGGCACAGCGGCCATGGCACGACTTCCCGTGTCGCGGCACGAGTGTCAAGTACCCAGTACCACTAGGTGTCCCTGAGAGAGTCGACCTAAACGAAAAGAAAGCTGCACTGCATACATTGAGGAGGGGACACCAGCTTGAAGAGCAGCTGGCCAAGGCGGCATATTCACCAGGCAAATGCAATAGCGCTCGCTATCCACCTGAATCACGCCCATCCCGACACACCTCTCGCTTTTCCTCCCAAAACGCACGCGCAAGAGACGGAACTTGCGAGTGCATGTACGATCAGGTATCAATGAGGCTTATATACGTATAGGTTCACTTCCATGAACGACATATGTTGACATCCCTCATGCCGGTCTGGGCAAGTCTTCCTGATGAGTTCCTCACGGACGGCACCTGAACGGCTGTGACCGCCACATCTCCGAAGGCCGTCATCAGGCCCCGTCCATCCGAAGGCTTCGGGGCCACGGAAGCCACGGCCTCGGTCTGTGCCGGGATGGGAGGGCACCAGGACGGGAGGACGCTTGACTTTGGCCGCTCCGAGAGGTCGTACTGTTGATCGTGTTTTTTGACCAGACCCAGTGACATGAGGTTCCGATCCCTATTGTGAGTGAATCATGTGCACCTCGAACTCCAGAACAAACCGCTCACACCCACTAAAAGACAGGATCTCGTGCAAGAATGCAGCCTCAGCACCAGCACCCTCCAACAGGTCACCAATTGAAACCTGTTAGGGCCTAACAACCCTCCAAAGGAGACCTGTTGGAGGGTGCTGGCATAGGAATGCAACCTTCCACTCGGAAGCCCCGGAGACACTGCCCAGCTCCGGTCCCAGCTCGTCCCCATGGGGCCCAGACGAGGCTCGGCTCAGGTGGCGCCGCGCGCGAGGGCAGCGACAGCCCTCGGTTTCGCACGAGGAACGATGATGTGGTGGGGTGTGCACTATATGATATATAATCTTAATAGTGATAGTCCTAACCAATATGCGTTCGTGACTGCGTTCGTGCCATCGCCCGATGTACTCGTACGTGCAGAAGGGGATCATGGGGAATGATTAGGTGATGTGTCCAGCGATGGTGGCATGACATGCGACACAGGTCTTCCCTCAGCGGCTGGCGAGTGAGCATCGCTGATGGACCTCTCGTTGGGTCCTGGCCACCGCAGACGGCCACACACCTGCTATTTGGAGAAGTCACTTAAGCTATTCCCTTACAAGTCCAAAGACTATCCAAAGACATCCAAAGACTATATTTTCCACCACCGAAGTTTGCAGGACATTCCTTAACTCGGGTCAACGATGGTAAACTGGACTTCCCGGGTCTTCGCTCTCTGTGCGCACCATCACAAACACTGCGGGCCGGTAGACCTGCACGCAGGTCTTGGACCAAACACAGCCCCAAGACATGGCATATTCCAAATGGCAAAAACGACGTACAAATGATCGACATGTCATCAATTTGTCATACAATGTTTATTCGCTTTTCACACTTCTCGCTTTCCTTGCGCCACTTCATGGCATCCACCACGTGCGCCGAACAATGAAGCTCATGAAGTGCCGAAACTTGATAGCTCGATGACTGGTCACTCTGGACTGGTTCGGAGAACAAGCCACTTGAAAAGGGGCCTCCAATTTGGATCCCCCTATCTCCATCTACCCTCCAAGTCCAGTCGACGATTTGAAACAAGGTCTTTAGATGACCCCAGTTCAGGAATTTCCTCTACTTCTTTACAAAACTAGAGTGCCAGATACCGTCCCCATCGGGTTGACCACTAGTTTGACCCAGTCGCGATCGCGACTCGCGACCGCCACGGTCCCCGGACGACCCACGAATCGGAACTGGTGACGTTTCGGTTTCGTGTCCATCGAACTGGAAGGTTGAAAACGGAGGTCAACACTCATTCCTACCACCATCCGACCAGGACCTGGGTCACCTGGCTAATTAAACCCATCCTAAACCCTACTATCCGGGATCTCCATTAGACACCCATTGGATGGTCCAGGTAGGCGATGGAATTGTTCCAGCAACTCCAAACCAGATGACCACGCGTTCCGTTCAAGAGGGTGGTTCAGAACATGTGTCATAGGTTCAGAGATGTTCAAGATTCAAGATGGTTTGAATTGATTCCGGTTTCCAGATGGCCAGCTTTGGGATGGGCTCCCTGTCCTCACCAGTGAAGAACACCAACAGCTTCTCCTTCGAAGCTTCAGAGTTGCAACCTTGCGCTGCACGCGCTTTCACGCCGGGTCGTGAAGGGCAAGAGCCGTGCACGCGCTTCTCGCTGAACCCCGCGGAAGCCGTTCTCGCAGAACCGCGCATTTCGCGAGCGTTCTTCGGATCGACGGTGAGGTCCACGTGAACGACGGGTGAGGTCCGCAGAAATTGGACAAAGAGGTTCTGACATGTTCTGAAGATTCTGAAGGCATCTGAAGGCTATAGGCTGTTTCCACTTCACAAATCAACTTCACTGGAAAGGTAGGGAAAGGTGAACAGCCAACACCAGTCCTTGTGTTGCTTTTCCAGAGTGGCTTCTGATTGTCAATGCAACTTCCTACAGGGTTTGAGTGCAATGCCATGAGAATCGACAGGTGGTCTGACAGGGGAGCTGGCAAATTCCTGCACCTGAGAACACTTACTGCCCATCAACCACTTCTGAAACAGAGGTGCCAAAAAAGAACAGCTTCTCCCAAGGTCAACTTCAATGGTTTTCCACTTGAATGGACTTGTCTGGACACACCTTAGCTCTGGACACACAGACAAGAAGCGGCCAGGTACGACATCTCCCGTGACCTCAGGCTTTGTGTCGCTTGATTCATCTGACAAGTCATGGACATAGTGACAAGTTGTGGGTTGGTCCCTTCCCCACCCAAACTCATGATGGCGACCACCACGGGCCTCGGTCCCCGAGGTCCATGCATCACGGTTCAGCGACATGGGGAATGGGACAGACTCGGACAGATATTACAGGTTTGCATGAATGACCTCCAGACCAAGCTGCTTCCTTCACGAACGCCTGTGCTCCCCACTTAGCTCGTGCTGAGCCCACTTGTGCGGAGCCCGATCGCTGGTTGACCACCATTTGAGCTCCCCGAACTCCTTGAGCTCCCACCATTTGCCCATCTCAAAGTGGGTTTTCTCAATGTGTTTTCCCTTTGCTCAACAACCATGGAACCATACAGCAGCAGAAAGGGGTGGGGTGGTTTTTCCTTCCAGCAACGTCAGGTTCGAGATGTTTCGGAATTCCATCGATCTTCAGAACTACCCCATAAATCGTCAGAACTACCACACATCAACCTCCCATCTGAAACACAGAATCGAGAAGAACTTCCCGACCTCCGCGCAAACACCCGGGGGCGTCCGGGCGAGATGAGCCAGTGAAGAGACCCACATCAAATCCGCTGGAGCGGTGCTGCCTTAGTGAACTGCACGGCACTGGGCGGTCCACGCGCGGCGCTTTGCCATGGAGCCGGTTCAAGGCTGGTGCAGAACACCACGGGGTTTGGGCTCTGTCAATCGAACACAAGGAAAGACATTAGGACAATTGTGATCATGAATGATATATAATGGAGTTAATTAATTGAACTATATATGTATACAAAGACATCAGTTTCCAGTGCAAAGTTTGGAGCCGGTCTCCACCCTGGCATCTCCGTGTTCATCTGTTAGTGCTTTCCCCACAAGAAGTACAACGATGTACCCCAGACACGACCCATGGGACTGCCATCTATGCCGCCCCATTGGGGTGGTTGAAAGGGGGTCGGGCGGCATATATGGCAGTCCCATGGGTCGTGTCTGGGTACAGAACTTGGCATCGAGCGTGGATGGGAGTACAGCGCCAAGTGCTCCTAGCGGCCGGTGGCCGGACGTCGTATGAGTCCAGTGCACGGGCCTTTCAAGTGCACGGGACTCTATACGGATCCTAGGGATCCTCTGAATTCGAGCATTCGACTTGACAGGTGGACCCTACTGCACCCGAGTAGCGGAAAAACACGATTTGTCAAAGCATCGACACAGTGGTTTCAGAGTAGATGGCACAATCCTTAAAGGTGGTTTATATTGGCCCCTATATCAAAGACACCTTGGGGTGCCAGTGCCATTAATCTACTATAAGAATCTACTATCTATCTATAACAGCTTGGGGGGTGCCAGTGCCATTATAATGTACTAAGAATATCTAAGAATCGAATATGACTATCCAATATCTCTCAGGGAGGGGGACGTGACATCACCATCTTGATCCCTATGCTGCACAGGACTTGGAGGCCATTTTATAGCCCAGACGGCCCAAACGCGACCCTGGACCCTCCTAAGTAGGCCGTAGACTCATATGGAGGGGTCCGGACCCGAACCAATCCCTAGGGTTTTGAGGGACCAAGAGCTTTTTGAAGCGTCTGGGAGGGGTTAAATGGGTGAAATGGGATTGAAGGATGATTGATACTACAAGTAAGGCACCTGTTACTACTAGCGTGGCACTTGTTTCTAATAGCTTTTTTGTTGCTACAAGTAAGGCACCGCTATCAGGTTTTGCCCTTCACGATTCACTGAAACATCGAGTTCTCGTCCTCGCCCCAGGCCAGCACGTCAAAGAGAGAACCACGCCTCTGGGCCTCAGAGATGTTCCACCCGAAACACACATGGAAACGTGCGAATGAATCGGTTTTGCGGTTTGGGCTTTGCGCTTCCGTGTCTGTGTTGCTGGTGCTTTTATCACCAAAAGAACAATTCGATCATCAATACCGAGCAACACACCATGTTTGTCCACCATGTAGCAGCAAACCTGTGACCGATCTCCCATGTTAGCGAAGATGCCCTTTTCTTGGTCGACCTTTGGTGCTGATACGGCGTAGACCACGTGTCGCACACGTAGAACCGTGTGCGGGCATGTGGTTCGAGGAGGGGAGGAGGTTCGGGGCAGGGGCGGGACCTCACGTCGGGCGGAGATGGTCGAAGGTCTCAGGTGCAGACGGGCAGAATCTCTATCTGATGTGCCAAGAACTGTGCATCCTGCAGGGAATGAAGACGTGACGCTTCCAAAAAGCAACCCAGAATCTCAAAGAATCATGGCGGCTCAGTGGGGTCTACGAGGCTCGTTTCTGGGGAGGAAAACCCATCGTGTTCGGCTCAGCCGAACAGTTCCAGTTCCACCCAGGATGAACGCTGCCGAAATGGCCTTGAGTTGGTACTACCCAGGAGAGGAGCGACCAACATCACCCCCCCAAAAGTACACAACGCCTATGGCGGGGCCTACGGTCCCTGGGTTGTTGAGTTTGGCACGCCACTTCGTCTCTTCAGCACTGCTTGCTCGGGCCATCTTGGTGACTTCGAACGAAACTTCCGGTTCATCAGGACACTGCAACCGCTGGTCACAGGCCACCAATCACACTTCCACCAATCACAATACACTGGATTCCATCTCCAGTCGTCTCCAGATCAGATCTATCCTCCCCCACACCTCGCTACCATGATCCTTCGCAGATCCATGATCCTTCCCAACTCCCGCGGCTTCGGTCGATAAAGGCGCGGGCGGAGCGGGCGGAGCGGGCGGAGCGAATCACCACGCCTCCAGGGAATGCCGATCCTGAGACACATCACCAAAGCCATACCTGCGAAGAGACAGGAGACAGGAACTGCTCGCGTGAGCGGTGAAAGGCAAGCATGGTTGTCGTCGCAAGTGAACTGGTCCATTTATACTATAACAGCTTTCGCAGTTCTCTCTTCTTCGGCCACAACCTTCTGATCCTCTTGAAGAAGTTCTTCAGGCAGTGCTCCGACACCATTGGCCACAATCTACTGGCCTCTACCTGGCCATGGCGGCCATGGGTTCTGGAGGGTTCTTTGCCGGCCTGGAGCATTCAAAACTATAGATGTGCCATGGCAAACATGCTTGCTGGCACTCTGGCCCTACCCAGGTGAGTGGCGACCAATCCGCCCCACATCGGCTCAGAGGCAGACATCAGAAACGGGATCCCCAAAGGCTTTAGTTCGATTGTTGAACAGTTCCCCCCAAGATGGCTGTGGTCTCCATTTTCTCATCCTCCTCCTTGCATCGTACATGGAATGAATATGAATTTCATATGCTCACTATTCAATTACTTGTACAAATTGGTCTGACGTCGAATTGCGAACGTCGAATCTAACGACCGTTTCCAAGGAACACACGTCTTGGCTCCGTCTTTCCCCCTTTTTTCGGATGGTCCGGTCGACGGAGTTCCCTCGACGCTTCACGCGCGGCCACGCGGCCCACAACGGCCCCTGCCTCGAAGGTATGGGCACTTTGAGCCAAAAAGAGTGACAGCAGGCGACCGGACTGAGTCACGACCTCGGTGGAGAGACGGGGACCGGTGAAGACTGGAACGAGAAA
Source organism: Durusdinium trenchii (assembly GCA_963970005.1). Classification (NCBI taxonomy): domain Eukaryota; class Dinophyceae; order Suessiales; family Symbiodiniaceae; genus Durusdinium; species Durusdinium trenchii. The sequence goes on from CAXAMN010003191.1 coordinate 205,753, forward strand.
GAGAACGAGAATGGCTTGCATGGCTTGCATTGCACGCAGGATGCGAGAATTCAGTGCTGAAGAGAGCAGGATGCGAGCCTCATTGTGGTGTCGCTTCGCGTCCGCGCGACAGCTCTTTGGCCCTCTTTGGCCCTGGACCACCAAAGCTACCCCCACAGCATGGGGATGTGGAGCTGCTGCCCGTATCAACAGCGGGACCTGACGAGGGGGACACCCTCGGTTTCCCTCGTCCCACGTCGTCGTTGGACGCGCAATGGAAGACATGGTGGATGCACGACACAGGAGGATCGGCCACGCCACAGTGGTGGGACATGAACTCTGAAGTGTGGGACATGACAGGCTGCCCCACTGGTCGGTTTGCTTCGAAAACGCTCGTGGAGCCCACAGGGTCTGAACATTCTCCGTCGGGGAAGTCACCGTGAGCTTGGCTGGAAGACACTTCTTCAACCTTCATTCTTACTCTCAGCATGTGGTGGTTAAAACACCATGTTGAGAGTAAAAAACAAACACCTTGAACAAAAACAAAAACCTTCTGAGAGTAAGAATGAAGGTTTTCACCCATGAAAACACCTTGAAAACCTTCTTAAAACAAAAAACAGTGTTCACCCATGTTTGAAAACCATCAAACACCTTGAAAACCCATGTCCTTCCTGTCCTTCCCCCTCTTTCCGCGCCTCTCCAAAGGGCCAGTTCGTGGCTTTGGGTAGATCCACCCGACGGCCGTGGGGAAAGACCGAGAGCTGTGCATCGTCATCTGAGGCGAAAAAACGAAATAAACGACAGTATAAACGACGAACGGCAATCGTTCGGACGGGCTCATGCGAGGTTCGAAATAATTATGGAGGTTGACCCTAGAAGTCCAGTTTGATGATTTTTTTGACCGACTGAAGTTTGCAGGACATTCACTTATCTCGGGTCACAGACCCTTCTTTTTGTAGTCAGTTTTGGACTCCCAGGTTGATGAAGATGAGCACACCAGCAGTTCTATACGTTGGGTGCTGAACGGATGGAGGGGCGCCCTGCGATGCCTTCAACATCCACTTACTGAATTGGGCTGAAAAGTACTGCGACGTGGAACTGCTGGCAGGTTCTTCTTTTTGTTGATGTTGCATAATGCTGTCTGAAAGAGAAGCATCAATCCTACCAAGACTCCTCCACCCAGTTTCTCCTGCCACGTTTTCTGCTTTATGTTCTTCACATTCACAGTGTTTTCTTGGAAAGTCTCTTGATCTCAATCCGAAGTTTCAACAAACATCATCTTCCAGGACCTTCAAAGTGACCGAACTTGATATCCGAGGATGAGGTCACTTAGGCCCGTACAAGGTCACTTCGAAGGTCCTGGTTCACTGCCTTCGCGCTTCGACACTCTTCGACCCCCGAGCTCCGCACAAAGCACGGCCACCGTAGGAGTGCGAATCTGGCTGGTCCCCTGCCAGCCGCAGCATACGGCCGACAAATGGATCTTGTTATAGTCTTGCCATGCCGAAAAAAAAATAAAACATCATGTTGGACGTTGCTGTCTCAACGCATTCGACTTGATCCTGAAACAAGCGGATGAACCATGGCCATCCCTTCCGGTCCTGCTGCACCGCCCCGGTGAGAGGAGCCACACACTGCGCTGCCACGGTGCTCGGCAGTGGCACAACGCTGCACGGAGGCCATTGCCTCAGGTGGTTTTTCCGACAGAAAATGCTGACCTTGGAGTCCTGGAGAGGAAGGGCATGCCTCTTGGGTGAACACCTGCCCTTACATCCATATACAGTAAAATCATGTAAAATCTATATAGTCGACTTAGATGCCTGATATTAAAGGTATTGACCCTTGGGTGTCATCGAACAAGAACCCACCCAAAACATCCCAAAACGACAGAGACGCTCCGTCATGATTCTGTCATGTGCAGCAGCAAAACGATGCACAAGAAGCGGGTCAAAAGACAATTCGGCTCTCCAATGGTGTCTGAAGCATGGGTGTGACTACCAATTGGAAGCCGCCCAAAATAGACCACATATGACTATGATTGACTATGACTGCCCTACAAGTCGAACCACCATTTTGATCCATGTTCTAAATAGTTACCGAACAATCGTTGTTCGCACTACAAAACCATTTTAATACCATTTTAAACATGGTCGAACGGACTTCCAGGGACTATACAGGTGCACCATCTCCACCAGGCTTTCTAGCGAAACCCATTTTACTGCAACCTGACGTGGAACCAACAGCTGTCACAGCCAGTTGAGATTCCTGCTGTCCGGGAAGCTGAAAGAGGAGAATCTTCGACTCCTCAGCCCGCAAACGACGTGGATCAGCGGAGGGGCCTCTGCAGACGTAGCCGGAGCGGTTCATCTCTCAGATCGAAAGGACATTCGACATCGGTTCAGCAATGCGAAATGATCCCCCAACGAAGACCCTGAGCAGGATGACACATGGTATACATTGAAAATAACATAAAATAACAACACACACACAGTAAGAAAAGAAACACACACACACACGGAAACAAAAAAAACACAAAAAGAAAACCCACACTGATTTTTCAAGCTTCCCACTAGTCCCCTTGCTCCGACATTCCTCCTCGGGGACCAAAACAAAGAATCGACGACGACAAGGTCCGCCGAGCGCGGGACATGAATGTACCACCAAAGCCCCACGCCTCGTGAACTCGTTCCGAGCACGAACGATCAGGGTACGTGGTTCCATGCGTTGATGAGAGAACGGGAGTTTTTGGTCCTGTTGCATCTCTCTATGCTTTAATGATCCTTAAGTTTGTTCCCGTTGTCTCCTTGTCAAAAGAAAGTAGAAAGCAGCAGGTTTCATCATGTTTCATCCGTCTTCTCCCCTGTGATTTTCGAAGCAAGAACCTCTGCAACCACTCTTTTTGAATTCTTCACTCTTCATCAAATGTGGGCGATTGAATGCAACCCACTGGTTGCACATAACTATAGGGACCACGAAGCCACTCCCTCCTTTTGCATGGCTCTGGCCGCCACGCGAGAGAGTCCAAAAAGATCCTAAACCCGTGGAGCGTGACATCATGTGACATCCGAAGACCCAAAAAGCGGTGCCACCACTCGGTGCTTTGTGGTACGAATCACCTTCCGAACCGCCCCCCCCTCCTTGTGCGCCGAGGACGAGGCGGCCTGGGATCTCCCTGTGCGGCTTGGGATCCCCGGACGCGGGTCGGTGCCAATCGCGGTCATCTCGAAGGGCCCCGAAGGCCTCGCCATCTCCGCGCCTCGGCAGAGCGATCCATCGGAGCATAAGCTGAGGAACCGGCCTGAACGTTCCAGGCCGGTTGAAGGAGGATGGTATCCGGCACCAGCGTTGAGTAAAGGAAATTCCTGAACTTGGGTCATTTAAAGACCATATTATTAAAAAAAAAAAGAAAAACATAGTGTTGGGCTCCTAGGATCAGATTTGATTCAGAGATCCTCTTGCCGCAAAACCAGGTCATGTTTCCTGCCACTCTGGTCGTGTTGACAGTGCCTCTCAGTCCCAAAAAATGCAGGCGCACCTGGATCCGTCTGGTCTGGCACTTCAGCTTCGGCGGGTGCTGCTTGTGTTCCCTGTGGAGTGAAGCATATGATGTGTCATGATTTGCTGTCCCAGCTGATTGAAGGCAAGGCTCAATAAGCTTGATAAGCAAGTCATGCTTGGCGTGCTATCTTGGACTTGCACTCACATACAAGGCAATACCTTAAATCCGTTTTCAAGTACATAGCATGGGGAAGCCAAACCTGAAGCCGGCTTTCCATAGTCTTCTTTGTGGTCTTCCTACCTAGATGTGAATGATCTTTCTCAACCATCATGTACAGTAACTGTACACAGAATGTTACCTGAAATTACACCATGCTTTCCGGGAAAACTTCTGGCATCTTCTAGCATCTTCTCTGTGCCTGGAGCCCCGAGAGCTCGCTCGGGCTCCCTCTGCGCCAGCGCCTGGACAGCTCTACTGCAACTGGTCAAGGTGAGGGCCAGATCTCGATGTCTCTCCCCTAACAATCCATCGACCCTCAAACAGGCGGTTTGGAGGGTACTGTTTCACAAACATTCACAGCCCTCCCTACGGTCCCGACGTAAAGAGGCGTCCTTTGTGCTTTGCGTCCGTTCGATCCTGGGATCTTCTGGGCTCTGGGTCGACGGTTTGAGTCGAACGTGCTGAAAAGAAGCGTAGAAAGAACATCGAACGTGCTGGGTCGAACGGTCAGTGTCTTTTGACGTATCGATTTGTTCGCCCCATGTCTCAGTGCCAATCTGGTGGTCAGCTCTGATGCTCCTTTGCACGCGAGGAGCTGAGCTGCTTTGGCCTGTTTCTCAGGCTGTCTTAGGATGGACATGATGTGGTTCCTTCCTTCTATAGTCAGAGGAGGTCGGGGGTGTCACCTAACATTTCGCCAACGCCAGCCGTGCTCAGCACGAGCACGAAATTCCTGGGCTGCTGGCAGAAGATCAAACCCTCCGAGAACCATTGCGGCAAGCTAATCAAGACCCGACCACTCTGTCGGTTGTTGCAAGCTGTTACTCAGTCATGCCTTTCTTTTGTTCGTGGGATGTGAGATGTGGGCATGTGGGTTCTTTCATGGTATCGATGCCAATTCCAAAGGATTCGCCACAAAATCCACGCTTTGGCCCTCCGGAAGTCTAGCACTCCAGCGGCCAAGATGTTCCCTCTGCCCCCTCCATGTGCACATCAAATGAGTCTGGTACCACCCGTACTTCAATCGCGATGAAACGAATGTTCACATGAATTTTCACATGGTTGTTGAATGTTGGTCGATGCTTTTTGTGGTGGAATTATCTTTTTGATGCTTCACGTCTCGTTCTTCTTCTTCTTTCCCGATCTTCACAACTTTGAGCCCCATATTGATCGCCCCCGCTGCGTGCAGCTTCGTGCAGCTTCGATCCCGATCCAAACGGGAAGGCTTCGGGCCGAGTGGAACGTGCCGAGTGGAACGTGCCGGGGTAGACTGGTCGTGCGGATTCGTGAGCATTTGAAGAGGCAGACTCAGAGCCTCAGGCCCTGGGTAGACCTAGTAGGTGGTCGCAACGCCACGCCGGTCAGTTGACCCCCACACAAATCATCTAGGACGGCACCAATGGCATGATGGAAAAAAGTATGGAAAAGCACACTTCAGGTCAATCAATCAAAGAGAACCAGCCTGCAGTTGTGAAAATCGACAGCACAAGTGAATAAAAACAATCAGCATATTATTTTCCCAAGTTTCTCAGGCCAAGCATGCTCTGCTAAGCGTTGGAGGATGAGCTCCCCAACCAGTTTCTTTCGATCCAAAGCTTCAATCTATTTGGACCCTGCAATTTTGGGGCGTTCGAACATGTTCGCATCCAACCACCATCTGCGCCCACAACGGCACCGCTCTTTTGCCTGGTGCAGTGCGTCGACCCCAGTCCAACTCGATTCTTTCTTCCCCCGTCCATACTTGGCATGCAGAATTTGGGTTGATCAACGTGATAGGAGCAATCAACCGAGTTTCCATGTTCTTTTCCGCGGGTCGTACCAGACACCTGAGTCCCCCGTATTGTGCTTCTTCTGGGAAAATGGGGGGTCTCAGGTGAACTCTGGTGTTGACCCACGACACTTTCCTAGAAGAGCGTCCGTGTCCAAACCCACTATATCAGACTAGTTATCTATTGCGGTAAACGTCTAAAACCAATCGCTGCTTGTTCAGTTTCAAATTCTGCACGCCGGACTGGTTGGACCAAGTGTCCAAGTGTTCACCGCTGCATGTTTCGCCGGAGGGGGCGAGTGGAGCGCCACGTCGCGAACGACGGAACCATTCAACTGATTCATCAGCCTCTTCACTTCCATCAATCTCCTCACCCCACAAATGGCGGCAGTTGCCACATGCGAGGACAGTGGCAACGTGTCTTGCACGAATGCAGCGACGACCTGCATGTAACTGCATGTAGCTTTCTACTTTGCTGCACTTCTAGTAGAAGTTGCAGCTTGAGGTGCAAAAGATTTCTTGCTGCCTGCCGTTCAAATGTGCGGCACTTGGGAGCAAAGTCCATGCCAGTTTCAAGCGAACTATGTCTTCACTTCAGGCGAACTCGGCCATGAAAACACCATATGATCTCGCACCCTCGTATATCAAGGCACGGAATGATCTAGTGAAGGGGCTTGTGTTGCTGAATCGCATTGGGGAGACCAACGATACAAGTCCGCCTGCTCTACTCCAATCCACCAGTCGGCTCGCAGTTCGTCTTTTGTACATGTTTACAGTCGCCCTCAACAGGCTGGCAAGTCCCAGCTGTTCATGTCCTGAGACAAAACTTGGCTGACGGCATCAGCATGTCTTGTATGTAACTGACACTAAGAGACCCTGTTGCTTGTGAAGGGGCGGGTCTGGACCAGGAGCCCCCATTGCTTTCCTTTGATCCACTCGCTGGGAGAGTCTTGCAGTCCGCCCATGGTCTTGTTCCATCCGAGCTTCTTGCTAGGGTCATTGGAGGTCTCCCCTATTCTAAGTAATTACGTCAGCCAAAACAGTGAAAACGCGTCAAATCACAAGCATCTTGCTCTGACAGGTTGCGCCACTCCTACAAGCACTCAGACTGTCTGTGGCTCGAGACCGGTCTCCGGTCCCGGAGTAGATAGGCTGTTTGACCCAAACTACTTGTTGGTGTTTGGCTTTCCCCACTTCTGTCTACTCCAGGATGACTTGTATCTCTTTCGAATTCTCTTTCTGGCCAATTTTGTCGCCCCAGTTGCAAAGGGATGGCTTGGATGGTCCTAACATGTCCTAACAAGTTACTCGATCTCATGATCATTAGCAGCTGCAACCAATACAGCAGAATTTCCGCATGTCGGGCAATTCAACCTTCTTCTTGTAGTTCAACACCTGTAATTCTGCTAACGAATCGAAAGAGGTATTCTATAAATTCCAATCATCGGAAAGCATCCTCTCTCTCCCGCAAGACACCACGCCTGTCTTGCGGACGGCGTTGCTTGGGATGTCGGATGCGCGGCGCCCGGATCGTCTTGGTCGGCGGAGGGAAGTCCACACGCTCGCCGTTCAGGAAGATCACGGGCTGAGCATCGCGGCCACACGAGTGACGAGTGACGTGTCCCAAGTTGTGCATCGCGGCCACACGTCACAAGAAGCTACTACGTTCGTAGCGATGCCCTTGTTACTAATAGTTTCTTGTTCCTATAGTAGTAATGCACTTGTTACTAGTAGCGATGCACTTGTTCCTAGTCTACCAGGTTTTCGATGTCGATCGTCCAAGTAGCGAACCACACGGGTGACATGGGGTTCTCAAAGCACACGCGCTGAGGCTTTCGTGTGGACATGGATGACATGGGGTCGACACATCCCACCCAAACGGAGTTCGGCACATCGACGAACATGGACCCCCCCCGAAGTCTGGGGCCGATTTCAGGAGTCTGAGGCGGATTTAGAATACCGTCTCCCAGTTTCTGCCCATGCACATAGGTGGATAGGTGGTCAAGGGTTTACGGTTTACGAACAATCGTGCACAATGCGGTGACATCGTATCAAGAGCATTCAAGAGCACCAACCAGCCCGGTGTATGGTGTCCACATCGTATCTGGTGCATCGTATCAAGTCTGTCTTGGGGTCCCCACTGTTGAAAGATGTTGAAAGAACACATCGGGGTCTATGTCGTGTCGTTACCAAGCGGTGCAGCTTCAAGCGGTACAGCTTCGATCAAATACACCTGGACCCTCCTGGACACCCAGTGCCCAGGTTCACCACCGCTTTTATAAGTCCTGGTAGTAGTTCTTTCATTCTGAGCATCTCCAACATGCAAAGTCCATGTTCATCCAGCAATGGCTGGTGGGATGGGCGTTTGGGTCCACCTGTTATGATGGGACCCATGAAGCCATGTTGGGAGGACATCGTGTCACTGAATCGGTCTGTCTTCATCTGAAGAAGTGGAACGTGTGTTTTGTCTCAAAACAAAGGACATGGCACATGGTACCATTGAACTAGAAAGTCTCAATGTTACAGTACCCTACCCTCCAAAACCGAGGCGATGAGCTCCGAGGCAATGGAGCGATTCCAAAGCTTCATCTTGCTATATAAGACCAAGAGAGAAAGTAAGAATACCCTCTAACTCAGAGACATGGAAGTGAAAACCACCCTGTCTGTAGAGGAATGGAGTCTTCCCAGCCCTCAGTTTCCACTTCCATAGCAGTGAGCCAGAGGATGTCAGAGGGTAGTTTTGCAAACTTATCTTCAAGCTCGCCCAAAATTCAAAGAAATTGAGGCACAAATCCCGCATCACACCTTGTACTCATCCGGCATGCTTGGATGCATCACAGGACCTGTAAACATGCAAACCACTGAGGTACTGCACGATCAGCTGCTTGGATATGGGGTATGGCATGGCTACATGGCATTCGAATCGCAGTGCATGGCCATCGCTGATATAGGAAAAAACACCGGCAAAACAAGGATTTCAAAACCCGCCATCGGCGAACGTCTGTTGTTCCATTCTTCCATTCACCCTCTTGGGTGGGTCGAACACACACGAGGACGGGGCTCTCCAATAGGATCAAAAAGTCCCCCTATTGTGGGACAAGTGTTCACTGACTCACTCACTCACTCACTCAACTCACCTCACCTCAACCCAACTGACCTCACTCTCTCAACTCGGACTCTCAATCTCCAGGGTCTTCACATCTCGAAACATCAAACTTCACACACTTCGTCCATCCACTTTCAACCCTTTGTTTGGAACATCGTTTCTTGCTCGAAATCGGCCTTGAAAGACTCGGACGAAGGACTGACTTCCAAACGACCACCTTCTGCAAAGGATAAATTGTTGTTTTGGACCGATTTCAACTGGTTGTTTGAGGATGTACTAAATCGACAGTTGCACTGGAACCTGGTCCACCCGGATTTAGACGATGGCATATAACTAGCCATTATAAAAGCTATAGTATTTGAGACTGCTGCTGGCCATAATTCACAGGAAACAGGTCGGACTCTTTTCGAAGTGACGCTTTTGTGTGTCTGTGTCATCGGTAGTAGGTCCATTCGCGACCAGAGCAAGCTGAGCCACGGGGAGTTGCCCCTGGTGAGTGACCCCACCGGCCAAGGCAACTCGCTCTGACTCCACTTACCTTCGGGCACTGAGCTGCCCGGGCTGTTGCGGTAGCGTTCGATGTGACCCGAAAGGCCTCGATGGGGCCTCGTTCGGGGGTCGAGCGGGGGGGGGCGGCGGGGGGCTCGGGGCCTGCGAGTGGGCGCTTTTGAAGGGAGCAAGGGCATGCGAGGTCGGACCATCATGTGGCTTTTTTGTGTCAACTAATGGTGAAGGTCAACAATCATTATCATGTGCATAGTTCATATATACTATAACTATATATATATATGTGTGTGTCCTTTTCCATTTGCTGGTGGTTGTTCATGAAGACATCGCTAAGTTCAAAGATCAAAGCAATATGAAGAAGACAGAAGTACCATGCATCCAGCTGCGGCCAGAATATGGGCCTGTAAGATGTCCTTCAAGATGCATGAATGCATGATGCTGAATGCATGATGCGATGCCACAAATGTCTTTCGATTTCAGCATTGACTGATCACTCTGGGGTTTCGACTGGCTCCATGAAGCTTGACAGCGGAGCCCAGATGGGTCTTCTCCGAAGCTACAGCCCTGAACGCGAGGCCGCATGGCTTAGCGTGGCGTAGGAAAAGCCATGGAAAGAGATCAGAGTCCATCGACTGACTGGTGCTCAGTTGTGAGCAGACCAAAATAAGACCAGCTGGAAGTTAAACATTACCTGGATGAGGCCTGCTATGGAGATCAGTCTATTTCTGCTCATAGTTAGTTGTCAACCATCCTCAAAAATGCTTGTCAAGTGGAATAACCATGTCCAGATTCCAGATCGGAATCTTAAAATAGCTTCCAGATTCCAGACCACCCCCGAAGTTGTTTGCAGAACTCTTCTGCAATGCCGCCATGCCTCAAGACTGTCAAGAAGTTCACGGGCAGCTTCATGGCTTATAAGTCCCACTAAAGCATACCTTAGCGGCTAGGGAGTCTCCTGCAGTCAAAGCTTCCAACGACGCTCAGATTCGGTGCTGAACTCCGCAGTCCTCCGGGCCCAAAAGTGGGAATTCTCAGAGGTGTTGACAACAAGAGAACTGCAGGATCTATGTTTGGTCGTAGTCCACGGCCACATGAGAATCTTTGTAGCTGTCATCCTCTCCGTGTGCCCTAAATACGCACGTCGTGTCCTGATCATGCAGAATATCTGGTGAATTGTTCAATGCAATCAACTGTTGATGTACCTTCCCCGGTTGCGAAAGCACCGAAACCCGCATCGCTGGCATGGTGGTATGCAATGATCCAGCAGATTCTGATTTTGGAACCATACCAGTAAGTCCTTCCCACCCAGTCTGGCTGGGAATCGGAAAAAATAAAGAATAACTGCATAATCTTGCGTAGGTGCAGCCAAGCTACCCTAGGCTGCGGCCTCTGGTAAAGTCCACTGGAAGGTACACAAAGTCGTACCTCTCCATCGATTGGGTGCCCCACTGAGCATGCAACACCAAGCGGCACAAAGGGAGCATGTTGAATGAATCCCCTTTGACTTTGACCGTTGTGCTGAAATCACCCCCATGTGGAAAAGAGGCAGCCCGAGGAATGAGGTCCCTATAATGAGAAGGAATGAGAAGTTTCGACTCGGGTAAGCTGCTTAGATTGCTTAGACTCAGGTAGGTCAACAGCATTTAACATGGACATTCAAATATGTTGTGCATTTCGAGTAACATTATACATGGTATATTTTAAGAAATTAAGCTAAAAGAATAACAGCACACTAAAAATACAATAATAGATCGCAAACACTCGAGTCGACAAGATGCATCCTTTTCGGGTACGCCTCAAGCATTGGACTCGAGAGAGACTGGGCTCTGTGCCAGTCTCGGGAATTCTTGGGACCGAAAGCCGCTTTCGGGGCCCCCCCGACCGATGAATTTTAGATACTGCTAACATACGGTAGTTTGATGAGAGTCTTGGCTTGTTGTTTTGGGCAGTCCACGTTCGAACGTGTTCCAACAAAACAACCAAACAGGCTATGATCCTATATTGGGGTTGTTGTCGCCAGGAAGGGCGCATACGCAAGCGGAATACCTCCCTGAAAATCCAAACAAAGAAAGAGAATTGGATGTTTCCGCGGTACAGTACCAACCACGTGTTATATAAAGGATCGTTTCTCACGTTGGCTCACGTGAGAACATATTGGAGCAACGTTTAAGTTTGTTTCTGGTCGTGGGGTGTCCAGGCCAGTCTATCAATCACAAGCGCTGAATCATCTGCGAAAGAGAATTGGAGAGGTTCAGGTCGGGGTCCGCATGAACATCATCATCATCTTCTTCATCGTCGCCACCATCATAATCATCATCGTCTTCCTTATCACCCTCGTCGTCATCGTCATAATCATCATCATAATCTTCCCCAAATACGATGAAGTCAGTGTAGAAGTCCAAACTCGAGAACATCAGGAACTTCACACCTTTCATGCTTAGTCACCCTGACATCATCATGGTTTTGGATGATCCTGATGGTGAATCGGGTGGGGGGGGGGTCTTGCTAGCCATTTTATAGGTATGAAATGGTGGGGACAACCTGCACAAGGAGCTTAGCCTGGCTACATAAAGTGCTACACAAAAAACTTGGGAAAACAAAAAAAATCTCAGAGACTCTTGGCTGGACCCCCCCTTTCCTCAAGACTTCCCCAGAATTGTTGCTTTGTTTTTTTGGCTTTCCCAAGTTTTTTTTGGGGGGGGCTTTTCCTAGGTTGTTATTGGCTTTCTCAAGTTTTTGTGTTTTTTGTTTTCCTATTTAGGTCAATCTGTGTTCTTACTATTTCGTTCAACCTTCAAGTATGTGAGCCTAAGTCTCACCTAAAGGCATGTGTTCTTTGCTCTTACAATGAAAGCGTCTGAGCCCACCACTCCCTTTGTCCTTGTCGAAATCTCCATGTACAAGTCTGTCTGTGCATTAACTTCTGATTGGTATCAATGTGGTTGCCAATTGCATGTCCAATCAGCTTGACATGAAACTGTAATGATACCTTCCAATTTACATGAAATTGTTGTGAATCTGTGTAAGCTGTAGTTCTAATTCAATGCTTGTTGCTTTTGCTTCGGCGTTGTAATTTCGAAGCCTCCTCGACTTGTGCATCTTGTAGCTCAAACGTTTTACATCTTATTCTTGCGAACTTCTAATTTTAATTCCAATTCCTTTCTAATTCAACTCTCATCTAATTTTAAATAGGTTATAGTTATAGTTCAATACAAGTTTAGTTGAAATTCGGTTTTAATTCAGTTCTATCTTGGCTCTAACTCAAATCCAATTTAATTCTACCCAATTCTATTCTAGCTCTAGTCTATTTAGTTTAAGAAAACACATGCTATAAAACCCCGTGTTTTACAGTGGTTTTTTGCCCTGGGAGTGCTGGGAACAAGACTAAAACTATTTTTTGAAGTAAGTAGTTAGATTTTGTTTATTTACAGTAATCACTGGAAATAATATAGACATATTAATATTGTGTTATGTACAAGCTTCTAATTCAAGAGCTTCCCTCTAGATCTCTGGGGATGATCATTTCTACAAGAAAAAATATATAAAAGCGTTCATTTCAAAAGCTTTCCTCTGGATCTCTGGAAATGGTCATGTCAATTTAAAAATGCTATGTATCAATAAATATGTTTTTCTTTCAAGATCTTTCATTTCATGAAAACACACATATATGGGATATCTACTGTCCCAAAGATCCAGAGGAAAACGTTGAAAATGCAAGCTCTTACCCGCAGAAATCTAGAATAAGGCTTTTAACATACAAGGTTTCTATATAGTTGTTTAAATCTAAAAATGATTATCTGCAGAGATCTAGCGTCTATATAAAATATTTCTAAATCTAAACATAGTTATAAGCAGAGATCCTAATTAGTTTGTTCAAAACCATCTGAATGGCTGCTTGCTGCTTCCAAAACAATAAAATGATCCTGATTCAGGAATACATAATATATTTGTTCATATAGAGAGAGAGCAGGAATAGATTATATATATATATATGTGTTTATATGGAGAGGGGCTACCACTGAAGCATTTACCTAAAATTTTGGGAAAACCAAAACCCATGCCCCATGTTAGAGTAGAGTGGTATCTTCTGCCCTAGAGTGAAAACAAGCATCTTTGCATATCTTGAGCATCAAATGATACCAAACACTTAAAAAAAAAACAACAACAATAAAACAACTGCACTCTCACAGTCCCCCGCTCTCTTTTTCTACCACTCCAACGAGTTCCTTCAGACTTCGATGTCATGAAACCTCCCTCAACGGTGTCTACTCCAAGACCCAAAAGGGGGGCTCCATCTTCAGGCGCCACAGCCCGAACGCATCGAACGCAAGGGTCCAGTTTGCCAATCAGCCAAGGAAAGTCCAGAGGGAGGAACAAACCAATTAAACAGTGTTGCATCATCCGCAGGCTTGCCATCATGCCGGTGACCCTTGAAACGTCGCTCCGCCATCCGGTCACCGCGCCTTCCATGAAAGCCCGCCCGGTCAAGGAGCTCTAGAATGTGGCCCCGGGTATACCTCGCACGTTTGTCGCGTGCTTTTCACATGACACATGTTTTTCGTGTGTTTTCGGCCCCTGCGTTTCGGCCCTGGCTGTTTTCCGCAGTTATCCACTGCCTGCATCGTGGAAAAGGCAACAAAAACGTGCACCCTTCGTGACAGTGAACGAACGCCCAAATGATACCTTTGGGTTTAATCGACTACAGGGTTGAATAGATTGCTGATCAAATTATGGCCACAAAAAAAGACAGGAGGTCCTGCAATAGCCCATGGCCGCGATTGCAATAACAAAGAAAGACGGTTCTTTGGGCAGCACTGCGAAATCAACCGCAAGACATCCAGAACGTGTAGCAGTGTAGCACGGTGTTTTTGCACACCGCTGATTCTTGGGCCCTGGCTCTTGTGGTATGTTGCGAAGCATCACCTTAGCTCTTGTTTTCCCCAAACAAAATCAATTCATCTCATCATCTGAGCTCTGCCCTTTGTGGACATCACGCCGACGTTTTAGGCGCCTTTGTTGCCCGACCTCGAAAGTATACATATATATACAGTATTCTCTAGTCTTTGACAATCAACTTAAAAAATGATACCACTACTCGATGATCCTTGATAGTTCCACAGCCTATAGTATTCAGCAAACCCCTTCCGCATCTGTCCAAGCACCATTGCAACACAGGTCTCCTGTGCAGTTAGTCACAGCTTCCATTGCAACACTGTGTTCAAACCACAGATGCGTGGAGTCAGGACGTGATCCTACCCGACGATCATGACGTGTCCAGGTGTAGCAAACAAAAGCCACCTGTCTCTTCGGGTTGACAAAACACCTTGGCACCTCCGAATTTCGGTGAGGGGAAAAAACCACCTCGCCGCACAGAACCTTCGGCCCGTTCCGTTTCCCGTCGTGCTTGTGCGTCGCGCTGTGCGTGTCGAACGCATTCCGGCGCCAAAGGGAACTGTTCTCCATGGTCGGACAAAACGCATCGCATCGCAGAAAGGGAACGGAAGAAGAAGCCGCTTCGTTTGGGGCACCACACTGTCATCCGCTCATGGTCTTCCACGAGTTCATCGCCTCACGTGTTCCCCATTGGGAAGCCAGAATTTTGGCCAAACTAGACCAGTGCTTTTCAGGCAGAAACTCTTTATGGCCAGAAGATCCCAAGATTATCATGATCATGCAATCGATTGTAACATGCTCCTGAACCTCCTCTGTTCTGCAGATGTTCTGCAGGAACCTTCTCCCAGGCAACCTCCTTCCAAGCCTCCACACCTGACCTGCTTCACCTAATTACTCCAGACCACAAGTCTTCCCTAAGACTCACCGGAAGTTGAGTGATCAATCCTTTGGAACAACATGTCCAAAAATAGATTCTTGTCCTTCGCACCGTGGGGTTCAGAACCTCGGGTCCCGGTCCCGGTCGCTGAGTGGACGATGGGTCACAAACGCTGAAAACAGGGACCCATCGTCCACTCAGCGAACATAGTGGCAAGTGCCTGATGAACATGATCTGGAATGGTGTATCTTTTTTCTAGGGGGTAGGAGTTAGGACTAGGTAGGGGCCGCAGCTCTAAATCAATAATCATCCATCTTCAATGATTGAACATGATTGAACTACGGTGCCTGCCGCTAGGTTCTGGGTGGGCGAAGGAGCCACCATTTCAACATCAAACTTCATCCCCTCTTCAGAAGGGGTAGCGGTATGTTTCGGGAAAGCTTGGCCCAGTGCCAACGTGTTTTTGTCTGCTTCACGAACGCCCAACCCACCATTTTCACTCGATCCTCTTCGTTCAGGACGCCTCCAGATGCGGTCGCTTCCGCGGGCGCATTGCCCACAACTTCGGTGGGGTGTGCCGCGCTGGAGCTCGCGATGCGCGCAGGTTCTGAACCCGTCACCGGGTCTGAAGAGCCTGGAGTTCGGACATTCAAGGCAGAGATACCCTAGAAGTCCAAAGACTATATTTTGACCGGCTGAAGTAAAGGAAGTTCCCTTTCAGGTCCCCTAGTCAGACCATTCTTTTTATAGTCTTTGACTCCCAAGGGATAGTTGAACACCTACAGAGAATCCCGGCGAAAGCGCGATGTTTCCTAAGATGTTTCAAACGACCTGAAGTAAAACATCGAACACGTCTGATGTAAGAAGACTTAGCCGCCGCCAGTGGCAATCCGTGTCCAATACTGTTTAGAGACCTCGGGGGAAGACCTTGCTGTACAAGGGCGGGAAAAGTATCTTTATCTGACAAAATATGTATCATTGAATTCATGTTCAACCAAATTGTAACCGTATGTTTTTAATTGTTTGAAATACCTTTACTCCGCAGACGCGCCTAACTTGCCGGCGCATATTCTGTGGCAACCAAGTTGCCGGTTGGTCGGAACACCGCGTGCTCCACGCGGAACCCCGGTCCCCGCGGCCGCCGCCGCGGCCCCCCGGTCGATCTCTCCCGCGCCTGAGGGATGCGGTAGATCTGTATCTTCTATTCGGTCCCTAGCTAAAGGTGTTGCTTCTCGGCTCGCAGGGCTACCTGGCTCGGTTTGACTCGAAGCGGCCAGGTTTTCAGAGAAACGATCGAGGTTTCGGCGCGGGAACGATCGAAACGGTGAGACGAAACTGGCGAAGGGCGTTGGGCCATGAGCGCACGCAAAGCGCACGCGGAGCGCACGCGGAGCGCACGCGGAGCGCACGACACCCGTTCGACGGGGTGCGATCCATGGAGCGTTCGTCGGGGTGCCCAGCTACTCCACGGCCCCTGGCTCGATGGGACGAGCCACACCACCCCGTCGAACGTGACTCCTGGAAAGAGCCTCTTTAAATCCTTAGAGTATCCCAGCCTGGAAGCGCTGACTCCCCCTGCGTGGACGCCTAGCCGGGTCGGGCCGATGCTCGGAGAGAAGGCAGGGCGGATGCATCGAGCAGTCCGTGAACCGTGAAACAGATGCCAACTCCGTTGCTTTGGTCTTTACCAAACAACGCTTTACACGGGACTTTAGACAAAACCAGGGATCTTTGCTTCGGCTCAGACCTAGGGCTTCTTTACGTTTGAAACCTCCAAAACCAAATCAAGTCACTCTTTTGTCCCAACGAGTTGAGCTAGGCCACGCATCGATGTTGAGCCCACCATCCTCTCTTGTCGCAACCTTCTCATCCTTCTCTCCCAGAACTTTCGAGGGTTGACTCCCGAGCCGTTTCCCTTCAACAAAAACAAAGGTGAACCGAACGAACTCCATGGAAATCGCATCTTCCGGTGCCAACCAATCCCCATTCTGCAGGTTGTTCATGGTTCATGTTCAGGTCCGCCACTTTTCCGGGGTAGGTATCGCTCCGTTTCCGTCCAATCCCATCCTCTCACGAACAACGAAGACATGCGCGGCCTGCGCCGTCTCGACAGCTGCAAAGACTGCATCGCAGGATTGTGCACGGCGCATTTCTCGCGGGCTGTCATCCTGGGGAGGATAGGAAAGGAGATGAGAGTCATCCTGCATGCTGCACCCATCAGGTCTTTTTGGTGTGGATTTCAGCATCAAACATGGAGAACATCCTCCCTCGCACGCGAATGGATGCACGCGACTTCTCTCACTTCAGCCTCGCCCGGCAGTCGCCCGGTCACGTCTGCCTCCCGCTCTTCCCGGCACCCAGTCCTCAACGAGCTCAAAGAAGGAATTCTTCACCACTAAATGAATGCACCGCCCCCGTCCGCTCTGCAACTCCCCCACGTCATCCAACCTGCGCGATGGCGCAGCCGGGTCGGGTCGGGCGGAAGCGTGAAGACGGCGAGAATATGTCTGGTTGCAACACCAGCAATTTGCTTATTGGCACATGTATCAAACTAGTGTAGGAACCGGTTACAAGCTCAAGTTGAGCGCAAAACGTAGATGGATGCGATCATCGTCTCCAAAACAACCACCGCGACTCGCATCTCACCACCAGTTGACACACTCTACGGTTTGAGCCTTCTTTCCGGTGAACCAACACCAGCGCCCGGCTTCGCGGTCACATCGGGGAGTCGTGTCGTCGTGTCGTTTCGAACGTCGTTCGAGTCCAAAAGCACCATCCAAACCGATGCCACCGACTCCACTGTCCCCACGCTCCGTGGACCGAACGAAGCCTCTCCGTTTCCGGTTTTTTGTACCCCGAAAGCAGAGGTCAAGGAGGAAGGAAGCTGAAGCTTAAGGGAGCTGGAGTCTCCCATGGCTGGAAGGAATGGGTTGTCTGTTTTTGTTCAATGCTCCATGTCCATGCTTGTAAACGTGTGGGGCGGACGGCCGCTGTCTCCAATAGAGCCATATCACATCTAATACAAGGCTACCTGGACCATCCAAGGGGTGTCCAATAGAGATTCCTAAGTCCATCGAGCACCCCTTGGATGGTCCTGGTACTTACTTATGGATTTCTTACTGATGGATACTGATGGCACATGTGGTTCTTCCATCTGTAGCTGAAACTCAGGCATCTCATTTTTTTTGAGCCAACCCCGCCTGGTCAAGTCGTGGTGTTGGGCTTCTTCGAGCAGCACTGTCTCAACATTCTCATCATGATGAAAGTCCGCCTCCCAAATTTATTCAGACGAATTTGGCACGACCTCGAGAACTACACCAGGGGGGACTGCACTCTTTTGCTGTGTCAAAAAAATGCAGGCGGAAAGTAATGGAGGTGATGGCGCTTGGATGCCTTCTAGTTCGCCGAGAACATTATGTGCTCGGCCCAACAGTTGGCTCCTCTTTCGGCTCGAAGCCGTTTCTGCTCCGATCCAGATAGAATTGGCCCCCCATCAAGCACATATGGGGAGGCAGGAATGCTTAGCCGAAAGCATCAAGTGTCCAAATCCCTGTCGCCCGTCATGCACTAGTACGTGTCCTCTTCCTTCTTGCGCTTTGTTCACGTGCTGGCCTCTGCAGAAGTTGCAGATCTCTCTCCAAGAATACGGACGAGAATGTGGCCTCGAGCGACTGGACGTCGTCCAAGCGACGACCCCTCCACGACCCTGGACGGATGTTCTGCAAAGAGAAGCGTTCAAGAAACCTAATTACTGTGGGGCATGCTGGAGGTCGCTCACCTGCCTAGTGTGCCTGTCCATAGTCAAAACATTGAAATCATGAACAACTTGTGTGGAAGGGTTGCAATAGTGATGATAGATGATGATAGTACATCGATCCCACGCAAGCTACAGTAGCATAGATCCGGATGATTTTCAACTCCTCCTCCTTTCGTCGTTCCCTTTCGGTCACCATGAATGTCACGACCTTTGCTCATCTGCTGCCACTTCCCCATGTCCTATCCCAGACACTCCATGAGACCGGCATATTGACCTACATTGGGGCGGTTGAAGTCGGGGTGTAAATCCAAGTAGATATTCGAGTCCCATCGAGTGGAGTGTCTGATGTCACCGTGTCACCCCTGTCACCCCTGTGTCACCTCTGAGACCTCCTGCTATTCAAAAGGCGCTCGAAGCGGGCTTCACCCAGGAGCCTCTCGCATCCTCTGCGCCTCAGAAGGCAGCCGAGAGAAGTATGATTGCAGAAAAGATCAGAAACGGGTTTTAGCTGGTTTTAGTATGTTTTAGTGGATGTGTAGTGACCATCCACGATAATAATCCTAGCTAGGATCAAGGAACTCTTCTTTGGTTATGTTCCAACTTTTGTTGGCTAATGTCTGCTATCTATCTTATATATATATATATATATATAGTAACAAAATATATATAAATACATTATATGTATTATAAAATATTATATATGATCATGTCGATCTATGAATGGCTAATCGAGACTCGATTTCTCACATCCAGTTTCGCAGGTCTCGTGGTTTCAGAGCTCCCGGCGCCAGGGTGGCAGCACGAACTGTAACAGGAGCGTCACTGGACGGGTCGTCCGTGAGTTCCTTCTGTTTCTCCTGCGCGGGATGGACGAAGCGTTCAAGGGTTTCCATCGTCCCAGGAAGACAACATGGAATAAGAATGCATAAGAGTCAGCAAAAATGTTTCGGTTGATTGGCAACATCTTCGTCCTATTCTGAGAACGACTTCTGATCATGTCTGGCTGCTCCGCCTGGGCCCAGCTATGTAAACCTCGCAGAAGTTGCCAAAGCTCTTGGACGCGCAGGAGCTGCATTAAGGATGAGCATGTGTCCTGGCGTGTGACGCGTGGTTCCCCAAAGTGGACCACCTTCTGTGTCAGGCCAACGGAGTGCTGGTGAGTGCGGGCGAACTTTCCGACTCACAGGAAACACATGAACCCTGGATGACCAAGAAGAAACAACGTGGGCCATGGATGGCCATAGGGCCGGCCATAGGGGTCTCCTTTTTGTGGCCATCGGCAAAGGGGTTTTTCCCCGCCCCCACGTCCCCCCCTCGGACGCCTGCACTCCCACGTAGGTCACTCTCACCGTGTGGGATTGTGACAGTGGCATCACAAAGGTTTGTAGCACCTGGGCGGCACCGCGTCGGGCTCTGCGCGTGTCTCACCACCAGACGCCACGTCGCCCGGTCCGCCACGTCGCTGCACCAGATCGACCGGGCGCGACTGACCGATCTGCGACTGGTGGACTGGTCGGGATCCAGCTGGGGCACGGCCCTTCCTCATGCAAACCCAGCACAAACCTGAAAAGCAACTCGTGTGGATCTAAGAAGTCCGGCATCAAGCTACATGGAGAAAACATGAGAAAACGACGGTCTCGCAAGCCTTTATGGTGCTTTGGGTCGTTGAAGGGGGTTCTATGTGTGGAATTCTTCCTTCAAAGGTAGGACTAGCACATACAGTACTCCCGACATGTAGGCGTTGATCGTATCTGATCGTATCTGTTCCTTATTTCCGTCATATGTCCGTCCTTCTGCGAGCCAACAATGTCTGTGGCAGGTTTGGATGCCTTGCAGTTTCTGCCTTCCTCCACAAACCCGTTCCATCCCCGTGCTTCTAAAGTCCCCTCACCCCCGTCCATCGACCACGCAGCAGCGGCCAAAACCGACCGTCGGGACGGGCCTGCGTGGAAATGACGCGAGGCACTTGTAGGAAGCTGATCGGACGTGGACCATCTCAGCGACGAGCACCGCTGCGAGTTTTCACACCCAAACACTCCATGTAGGGCGTATATACCTACATTATATGGTGGTTTCAGGGGTCAATGGTCAATGTATGTAATACATGGCAATGGAGTGTCTGGGATATAGGTGGGGACTGCGTTCGGCGGAAGTTCCGTGGGGCGTTGGAGATGTTGTTCGTGTGGTGCACCTTTGCCACACCGCGGGGGGGGTGAAGAAGGGGAAGGTCCAATTTCTGAGAAATTCTCTTTTCGGTTCAATTTGCTGGATATGATACAGTATATATAATAGTAATGGAACTATAGTATTAATGGAGCATGGCACAGGCGTTTTGGATCATTCCAAGATCTCCCGCCCGTGTGCTGTCGAGCACCAAAAGCAAGTGGTGTGACACGGGCAGTTTTGGGGCGTCTCGCATTTATCGCCGGATCCGACCTTCAACACGATTCACTTCATAAACACACCTGCCAGGAGTCACAAGTCGGGGTGGTGTTTAGTCCCATCCAGTGAGTGGAGTAGCTGGGCACCCCGACTTCCTCCAATAGGCACCCCGCCTTGTGACTCCTGGTGCTATGTGAATTCTGGCCAGGGCCTGGAAACGCTCTTCCCCTGTTATCATTACGCGCTGAGGCCCTCGACCGTCGGCCTCTGCATCTTTGACTGAGGTCACCTGAAACAGAAGGCGCTGGTGGCCCGGCTGGAGGCAAAATGAAGCAAATCTCAAGAAGCCTGGTAAAATATCGGTCACTTAGAAGAACCGAACCCGGAACCCTGAAGAACTTGAAAGCCATGGTGTTTCGTTCATTTTTCCTTGTAGAGGCTCCTTCACTCTGTAACACGCCACCCAACACTCGGCACCATGCAAAACCTCCCGTGTCACAAGACCTAAACATTCAGCTCTTCATCGACTTCCAGGGTTGTCTCGGCTCAGTGTTCGACTGAGCTGTTTTCAGCAGCCCGCCCCGCCCGGTCAAATGAGAATGGTCAGCGTATCTCAGAGATGGTCCCCAAGGGCGAATAAGTGAGTGGTGCTGCGAAGCTGGGTCCCAATCAGTTGCGATCAAGCGAGACCCACCGCCTCGCTATGCTCTTGACTCTCAGCCAGTTGCAGCAGCAAGTCTAAAACTGCCTGGCTCGAGCAAAACGGTTCCTTTCAACAAAAACAGTCCCTGCTTGTGACCAGCTATGCGGACGGACTGAAACATAGAATGCTGGTACATGTTCCCCGAAAAATGAGAGGACTTCGAAGGCCATTATCGGATAGTATTTCAGTCTGTGGGTATCGTATAGACTGTTTCATCATGTTTCATCCTTCAGAATCAGTTGATCTCCAGATCAGATCTCCCCAAAAAAAACCGACCAGGGTTCCCGGTTGTCGCCTCGACCTCGACGTTGAAAGATAGACGGTAAAAACACCGCCGAGGTGCTGGGCCGAGCGTGGAAAACAACATCATACAAAATCTCTGGCGAGCATACTCCCCTGCAGGTTAACATGGACCCCCAAAACCACTGGGTTGGTATTCGGAAAATGGTCTTCCATTTTTTCCATGTTCAGGTTCGTTAGTTTGCGGGGGGGTGTTGCTCCCCCAACGGTCAGTAGTTGAGATATGTATGTTGAGATGTATTTGGGCAAGTCATCAGCATCAAAGGGTGATACCCGATCCAAACCTCATCATTTGGAGCCTCAGGCTGGGAGAACACTTCAGGTTCAAATCTATCAACTCATCATATCATCCTTATTATATACTGCATAGCTTAGAAGTTTCATGTCGTTCATGTCGTTGGCCACGACTCGACCGCGCCCCGTTCGCCTCTGTTCGCTCCAAAAGGCCTAAGCCCAGCGCCAGGACATTGCCCTCAGCGATCGGAGCGTCCGAACGCTCCGTTCGTAGCGATAGCTTCCAGCCTAGCATCTTGTTCCTACTAGCTTCTTGTTACTACTAGTAAGGCGCTTGTTACTACTAGCGTGGCACTTGTTC
>CAXAMN010003191.1:228347-256435 GCA_963970005.1 Durusdinium trenchii
TGTTACTACTAGCGTGGCACTTGTTCCTACTAGCTTCTTGTTACTACTAGTAGTGGCCTTTAGCCTCCAACCTAATTGGGATGGCCTCCACCAAGCTACGTGTTCCTAGTGGCAGAAAGACGTCGACTGGTTGGTTGAAAGAGAAGTCCACAGTCGGATAATGTCGAATATCCCTGGAACATAGGTGGATCCGGTGTCCAAATCTTTGTGTCGAGTTGGAAGCCCAATCCCCAAAAAGCGTTTGCATGTTCTCCACTTTTCCTGGGTAGGTCCTAATGGGAGTGGACACATTGAACTTTGTTGAAAAGAGTCGCTGTCGCCTGGACATCTCAGGGTTCTGAATTTTGAGCTTTTTGGAGAGTGTGGTGGACCATGGAAACTGCAAGTTGACAGGAGTGTGAAGCCATACAGTAATGATGTGCCATTGGTAGTTGGACAGTGAGGAATCCTTTCCACCGCCATGAAAGTTGGAAATCATCGTGGAATCCACTCATCACGGGACTGGCGTTGCAACCTTTGAAGCATATGATCAACAATGACAATCGGTCAGCCTGGCCAAGGACGGTCCTCTTTCTGAGACGCACAAACACGAAATCGACGCACATGTCATGTCCCAGAATCAGAAAAGGCTGCTTCTTAATCTTATGTACTCTCCCTGGAACTCACATGGGTTTAGGCGGAGCATGGCAGAATGGCCCCGTGTTTGGAAGACCATGAAGTCCACGAACCAAACAGGTGGTGAACTCCACGTAATCATGTTAGTTCCAGGGAGTCTATGCCTGCACATAACGACGGTCTAGTCTACACTCTACACCGAACAAAACAAAGGAAACAGTAGCTGAGAGGTGCGGTGTTCTACTCGTCTTCGAGGGAAGCAAGCAGTCTCCGTACCTGTAGGCTTAGCCGGCTTGATTCGTGCGGTGTTCCTGTGGATTCGTGCGGTGTTCCATGATATGTTTAGGCCTGTCGTTCTTTTTGTTCCCTGTTGCCACTCTTGCCACTGCCCCGAAACACCCGACTGCTCTTGACTTCAAGATGCCCGAAGTCCAGAATGATGACGCTTCATTTCGAGGTTCTGCCTTGGATTGCTTGGCTGCTACACCCCCTTTGCTTGCCACATCGGGCGAATTGGGTAGCAGCCCAAAACAGCCTCATGTAAATTCTGCAAATGGGTTTATGAATAAAAACAATCCTCATAACATCCTGCCATCCTGCCCCCCCTTTCATAAGGTTAACAAACGAGGATTACACCAAACATCCCCAAAACCATCCTGCCCAGTCGACCCATTGGTCTCGACCACCACGAGCGCTCCGGAACGACCGCTCCGGTGGTACACTCATGGTGACCGTGGAGTGAGCCAAAAGCTGTTTGGGCAAGGGGAGACCCCAGCGGCCGCCATCCACTTCCTGATAAGAACCAGGGAGTCCATCAAGACATCTGAACTGGGACCAAAGAAGTGGTACCACAGGGGATAGGAGATTCGTAGATGGCTGTGAAAAGCCTCGAGGTAGTTCCAAGTCCCCGGGGTTGAAATTCTGCACCAATGTTAGGTGTTTTTTCGTGCTTTGAAGATCCGGGCTCCACAGTAAGGCCTCCTTCCTGGCAGTATAGAATCTCTCCGACCAACTCTTTTTGAACAAAACCTGTCTCACTTGCCTCACAGGGTGCGTGTCCCTCCGCCCTTCTACAACGTGCCGAACATCAAACTTTACCGAGCATCATGTTCGATGAAGCTAGTGACCAGCTGACTATCTACATTCTGCATCCTAGCGACATATGCAAACGGAAACAAAAAAACACCACGACGTGCCAATTCATGCGTTCACACCTGAAGTCAAACACTCATCTCTCAGATCTCCGGCGAGTTTGAGAGAGTCAGTCCATGAAGACGTGCTCGAGTTTGGACCATGCGCGAGGTAAAAATCGCGCCTGCCGGAGCACCGCGAGCACTTCCCGGAGGTGCGTGAGGTGCGTGAGGTACGTGCACGGCCGTTTTGGCCAACAGAAGGACGAAGGACACGGCAACCCTTCACAGTTGCAGGGCCAAAACAAAAAAAAGCTACTTGGGAAGGGGTGTACATGACTTGGGTACGACAGCCTTCATGACTTGGGTACGACAGCCTTTTTTTTAGGATCAGGAACATAATTTGATAGACCATCACAAAGGATTTCAGTGGCGCTCATCCTTCACCATTTGCTCCCAGAGATTCATTCTCCATGGTATTAATCCTTCAAAACCACCCAATTCCCTGCTCAACGAACAGCAACTCTTCAGGAGGTCCAAAATGGAGCGGAGGGGCTGTGGGCCAAGCTGAGGAGAAGTGATCAACTGTCTTAGATGGCCTCCTTTCCTGCCCAGTCAAACATCATGTGGCATTAAACTCCAAACTCAGGTTTTCCCGAAGAAGTACACCTATCACAAACAAATCGCCGTTCAACGTTCACCTTCACTCTGCCCCATCTCAGCTGCTGTCTCTTGAACTCTTGATTTCTTCGATTTCATCGGGGCGATCACCTGTTTCCCCCTTCACCGACGTCCCCGGAGCTCTCTGGGCAGCTCCCCACGCAGGGAGTCAATATGGGCGGCTCCCAGGTCCAAGGTCGCCTGCTTCGACATGGCGACGGGAAGTGGGGAATCCGGGCCGAGTCCGGGCCGTCTTCGGAGTTGGATGATGTGTCTTTCTTGAGGTTCAGAAGCAGAAATCGTCTTGCAGTCATATGAGCGTTTATGATGCCTTCACGCCTTCACGTCATTGAAAGAAAACTGGTCTCAAGTCTCAACACCTCTGAGACCAGCGTCCACAAACGATGTATTTCTGTTAAAAAGGGGATCTACACCTCTGTGCATCTTAGACCGTCTTGGACCCAAAGAAAGGGTCGCCACCGTCAAACCACGCGTGAACCCAACACCATGCTCTTCTTGCTGCGCATCCTCGACTTGAAATAGCGATGGCCTCCGCCTCCACCCTAGTAGCGATGGCCTCCAACCTAATAGCGATGGCCTCCAACCTAATAGCGATGGCCTCCAACCTAATAGCGATGGCCTCCACCCTAGTAGCGATGGCCTCCACCCTAGTAGCGATGGCATCCACCCTAGTAGCGATGGCCTCCAGCCTACTAGCGATGGCCTCCACCTTAGTAACCTTAGTAGCGATGGCCTCCAACCATCTCCAACCTATTTCCTGTTTTCCTCCTTTGCAGCATTTTCCGTTGCCTCCTTGAGCCTGCCATAGAAGGCCGCTTCTTTGGGCTTGTAAGCCTCACACACGTCCCACGGGGCATGTGAGCGAAAGAGCAGTAGGGGTGCCAAACCAAAACCGCTGGTCTCCTCCCGGTCTTTTTAGGGTTGAGATCAACTCAAGTGGCGCTCATGAAGACAGGACCCTCACAAGTGACTCACAGACCTAGTTTTCGAAGAGGCTGGAGTCCCAAGAGAAAGTGAGTAGAACGAAATCAGGGTGTTTAGTGGTTTTGCGATGTTTTGCGTACATTAAATATATTATGCGTGGCTCCCCAGCGTTCGCTGTAGTCGATGGTACCCCTGTGCCTAGTGCCGAAAAGGCCATGTTTTTCATTGCGATGCCAACGACAGCCCACCTGCCCGAAGGTCCCGCCAGTTTCTGGCGAAAGCCGTGATGGCACCTCCATCTGTCCTCACTGTGTCGACTCTGCTCGACCAAGTGAGAACGAGACACGCAGATCCACAGGGCCCTCTGAGAAGGTGACCAAACTTCTCGACCCCAAAAGAGAAAGGTATACCAGGGCCCCTGTTTGGGGGCCCTGAAGCCCAAACAGAGGTGATTCGGGGTGTCCATTCACCACCCCTTCCGTGGGTCCTGGTGGAGCCACCGTGCGGACCCGTGCGGACCGAGTCGGCGTGGTCGTCGCAACTCGGTCCACCTGTCACAACGTCTGTCTGTATGGAGATAGTGAGATGATGTTAGATGTAGAAAAGAAGTTGGAGAGTGGAATTGGTGCTTTTTTAGACCACATGGCATTTGAATGTAAATATGTGGTGCCGTTCATGGGTCACACAGAAAAAAGATCTTCAATTGTTCAACATGAACCGACCGAACCAAGCTCTGGTCTTGACGTCTTAGTGTCCACGTTCCGAACGGGCTCCTTCAACGCACAGGAGACACTCACATTTAAAAATGCGCACGAACTGGGTGCTTGAGCTGTCACGGCTCTGGGACGCCCAAAGGGGAAGGTTTGGAACGCTGAGGAGTACGACATCGCTCAGGAAAGATCTGATTGAAGGTCACCCATAGGTCCTGACCGTTGAAATTAGACATGTGCGATTGCTTCAGATTGTGAAGCTTCCCTTAACTTGCACAAGAACAAATAAAAGGAAAGCAGAAACACACAAAATTCATGGATTCGATTGGGCCAAAGTTGAACATGAGGGAAAACTCTGGCCGGATGGTCTCAACCTAGAGTCGCTGTGAGGCTGTGAAACTACAGTAAATCTCTGATTCTGCCTCTGACACAGACCTCACAAACATCGCGAGGGGGGCAGCTAACTGAAAAAGATACTTCCTTCAATTACACTTCAAACAGCTGCTGGAACTAGCCGTAACTAGCCAGTAGCTTATGAAACAGACACACACAAACACCCCACCATCTGCCGCCATGATCACGTTGCCTTTTTTCATGAAAGCACCGCCCCAGCGGCGCGGTGCTAACGCGCACGACGGTTTCCAGGCGCGCACCCTCGCGGCGCGGCTTCCAAGCTGTTTCAGCGGTAGAGCCGATTATAGGCCCCGCTGGGGGATGAAATTCACCAATATTCACTGACTCATTTAGATACTACGCAGGGTGGAGGCCATCGCCATTAGGTTGGAGGCCATCGCTACTAGTAACAAGAAGCTTATAACTTAACAATTATAGACATATGCTAACTCTTGTATGAATAGAACCCCCCCACGACATTGATGCTAAAACCTATTCAGGCCTGGGGTGTGTTTTTCCTCATCAGGAGTCTAAAATGAAGCAACTGAAATGATGACACAAAAGAATACCCCAAGAGCACCTGGTCATCAGTGCTTGGATCAAAAACCTGCGGGTGTACTTTTCACAGTGAATGTGCAGATGGCGACTTCGAGAGCAACCCAAAACATCCCAGAACAGGGACCACAGCAACATCTATGTCTCGGACTTGTTGTATTTCCAATTGTCCAGCACGATAGATGTGGATATAGTCATTCGGCGAAAGTACTTCGAAAACCGCAAGTTCGAGAAGTACGAGTCCTGGAGAATTCCAACAAGAGACGAGACGCTGCCTCTGAAGGCAGGATGCTTCTCAGGGATGCTTCTCCAGCCAGAAAACCAAGAAGAACAGCCACGAGTACCTCGAGCGAAGGATCGAAGGATCGGAAAATCCCAGCACCTTCCGACCTCGGGGTCACCTGGCTGGTTTCGCCCCGGCCCACGACCTACAGGGACCTCCAGCCAGGACACCCCGAAAGAAGGTCCAGGTCCATGGTATGAATAAGGAATCTCATGTTCAGAGCCATGGTATGACTATGAATATGGTAATCATGACTTCTTCCTTATCGGTATGAATATGGTATGAATAAAGGAATATCAATCATCGAACATCGATCCATGACTTTACACATCTCTGGACCCTCCAATCGGTCCAGCCGGGCCTTGGCACCCTGAAAAGATTGTGTTTTTTTGAAACCTGGTGCGACAAACATCTGGCAATGCAGCCGCGGCATGGCCTTTTTTGGTGTCTTCACAACTTCACACGCTGCTTTCAGCACATGAAAACGTCTTGCTTCACATTGGGTGAAACCGCTCGAAGATCAGCTGTTGCACTTTAAGGGAGAAATGCATCCAGGACCAAAAAGAATGTTCGCAAGAAGCAATCATTGCTCGGCTTCTCAATCAAGAAGTTCATTGAGCATTAGGCAACTTCGCCGACAAGTCTCGGTCCCGGTCTGGAGGACAGGACATCAATCGAATCGCTTCTGGTCTTCCTGTTTTCTGCCCTTGTTAGGAGAACGGAACGGAACACCTTCTCACTCCGGTCACCGGGCCACCTTTTGGAACCCATTGCACCAGACGTAGCTAACCACGACCGATGCCCGTCCTCTTCTTTTGCATTTCAGACGCGGCCACACGATCCATCGATTCCTTCTTGCACCTGGCGGCCATGCGAAGGAGAAAGCGGATGGAAACGGCTGAGAAATGAAGGTTGCCGGCGATGGTACGGTTGAAACACATGTTGAAACATGAAGTTCAAGGACTCCTGGAAGGTGGTCAATGACTCACATTCAGTTTTTTCTGGAGGTTTCCAGCCCCAACCAACAAATGGATGTTCCCCAACCTAGCCACTTCCTACATATAAAGGATCTCAATTGCCATATTGAATCGACCAGTGCTTGTTTGGGTTTCCAGGCCTGACTTTGGAGAGGGACCTTTTGAACTGTGCCACACGCGAAAGGCGATTGAACACATCGCCTCATTACTCGAACTTTATTCGCAAAACCAAGGACCTGCCAATCAGTGCCACCTGGACCCAACATGTCGTATGAATGGCAACAATGGCAGGAATAGGATGTATGAATGGCAAGAATCTGCCTATGCAATACAGTATGTGAGCATCCATGCTAACGTCCATTGCAATGCACACTTGCCAATATATACACCAACAAAGAAGACATTATTGTGTTTTGAACCCCAAAAGCGTTGGGCGTTGGGGGTTCAGGAGAGGTTTCTACTTGAATTTTGGACCATTTGAGGCCCCAAACTCCTTTCCCTGGCCTTTCACGCTCTTGCTGATGAACGTCTGCGGCATCTTCTTCTGGAGCACCAGTTGCACCCTGCACCAGGAGCATCTCGGCTGCCTATCTTAGAGTTGGAAATGGACTCTTCCCGTCACTGACTGGCAAAGCAGTCCTTTCGACCAACCGTACCACCCAAAAGCCAAAACTTTGTTGCGTCGTTTGTTTTTTCCAACCCCTCGAACATGGCGTCCTCATGGTGTTCATCGCAATCTGTTTTGTGCAGCACTGAGCACTGGCAACATCGAAGCAGACCATGACAACTCACAAGCAGGGCTCCGTGGCAGATCTCGACCAGATCTGCTTCACCCTCTCCCTGACAGCAACATCAGCTCACCAAGTCTGTAGGTCATCCCCTTCGACCCCATACGGCCTGGCCTGACGCGATGGAGGTCGACCAGCATCTAACGATGCTGGAACGCGACAATTCACCTGGCACGCTTGGCGCGTCATGCGCAGAGTGTCAATGAGCAAGACATGGCTGGAAACTAAATGGAAAACGGGAAAAAAAAGAAACATTAAAACATTAAATTAAACGTGAAAGAACCTTCGAAACCGGTGCTGACAACAGTTGAGGGGTGTTGTGTTCGCACGTATGTGCTTTTCAGGACTTTTCCATCCATTCAGACATCACCGAACCATCCTAGTGGACAAGCTAGTGGGAGTTGCTGTCGTGGAATGCTCGAGCTTCCAGCAGCTTGGTTTTGGTGCGGTACAGTACCCTCCCCTGAAGAAAAAGAAGATAGGATAGGACTTTGGGAATATGAGGTCCTCCTCTATCCTCCTCTAACTCCTCTTTATTAATTTATGGGTGTGTATTTTAGCAAAAGGGAGGCAAACCAATGGGTTTTGGTGTGTATTGGTCTATCTTCCTTCCTCCCAGGGTTCTTTGGGAGGTCTCCCTAGTTTAATACACCCATATGTTGCCCTTGGTGAGTCAGGTCCAACTCGTCCGAACGATGCGAATAGCTGAAGATGCACAACTATAGACTGCTGACTCGTTTAGCCGCAGAACATGGATTGCCAACACCTCCTTGGTTTCGGGGGGGGTGGTATTCATCAACAGATCTACGCATGGCAACTACCGACCTTCCCAGTGACCTTTTGAGATCCGAATGAGGTCACAAACAGGCCTTGATTTCAGGTCACTTGCCAATCCGAGGTCACTGGGTCAGGTGCTGGTAGGTCCTGGTCACCATCATTCCTGGTCACCGTTTTCTCCGTCCGGACGTCCCCGCCATGCCCGAGCCACCCACCCACGGCGCCTTGAGGAAGTCCTTGTCGGCCAAGAGCCTGCGTGCCTGGTCGGCCGCACGGCGAGGCGTTTAAAACCACGACGCGTGGGGGGGCCGACTCACGGACGTTGACGACCTTGTTCTTCAGCCTGGAAAAGAAGCTAAAACAAAAAGATCAACATGATCAATAGAACCTCGTAGAAATCAGTGCCAAGGCTTTAACAACTACAAACCAACTAGAAACCGAGCAAGCAAAACTGATCTCCGACGGCCCTGCGTGGCACTCTG
This sequence comes from Durusdinium trenchii, assembly GCA_963970005.1. NCBI lineage: Eukaryota > Dinophyceae > Suessiales > Symbiodiniaceae > Durusdinium > Durusdinium trenchii. The sequence continues at coordinate 236,663 of CAXAMN010003191.1, forward strand.
TTCCATCGTGAATGCTCATACCGAAATGAATCACGTCAGTGGCTGAATGGATGACCACAGAGGATAAATGAGGATAACCATCCAACGGGCTTGCTGTCTTTTCACGAGAGAGTACGAGATCTGAAATGGGACAACACTAGATGGAGGAAATATGGAAATATATATATATATATTCGATATCGAGTTGTTCTCGTACGGTTCCTCTACTAACTGGAATTCCATGGAATTCCTTTGAATTGTTGGAGAGGACATGTTCAGTGGGAGTTGCTCGGAACTGGGAGTTCTCCACTTGCGAGACATTCTTCCATCTCGCCAAAAAAACGCGCCTCGTGGTACTCCTTGCTGGCCACTTGGGCCATGTTCTTCCTCTGCACCTCCAAGCCCAGCCGGAAGGATTTGAGGGTAGACTCCTATGTGCCACCGAGTGATGAAGCCCAGCTGTCCTGGTTCCTTCTCCTGGTTCGTCCTCTGCTTAAGGTCGAAGGGTCCAAGTACCGTGGCGAAAGTACCGTGGCGAAGACCCAAACATGGGCATTACTAGTAGCTTAGCAAGGGCATTACTACTGACAGCAAGGGCATCGCTACTACTGACAGCAAGGGCATCGCTAGTAGCAACAAGGACATCGCTACTAGTAACAAGATTAACTAAGGGCCTTACTAGTACAGTAACATGGTTCTTCGATGTTCCTGAAATCCGCCAACGGGTCACTTCGGGGAGGTGCTTCGATCTCTCGATCTTCTTCGTTTTCCACGGCTCCGGTGCTTTGAGGTCCGGTCCGGTCCGTTTCGAGCGGGACCCGGAAAACAACACCGAACAAGCGAGACCCGACCCTGCACCTGGCTGACAGGATGTCATGTAGACTCTTGATCAATACATCCCCCATATGAAGAGGAGTGTCCAATTTTTAGGGGTTATTCATCAAGAGTCTACGTTATGGGTGAAGAAGTTGGTCCATCTGTGAGAACCACCCCTCCCCCGCTCGCTGTGCACGAGTACCGTCTTCGCGGGCTTCGCAGCCGCTCTCAGTCTCCTGTCGCAACCGCACACGACGCTCGTGCCTTACCGGACGAGATCTGCTGCACAATGTGGGCAATAAATTTGTCCACAGCTCTCTGCATTTGTTGGTAAAACACCTGAGAGCGTAGGAAGACCGATCAGATCAGGGAACGTCTCTGAGATACGTCCAGGCGTCACGACCACGTGTTTTTTGCCGCGTGAGTTGATGGATGATTTCTCGGACGCCTACATCTTCTCGGTTCGGAGTCGAAGCAAAGGTTGGCCGTCCGACGAACGACTCGCGGCGTTGCTTTGTTATATAAGCATCCAAAAGGTCGGGAATTTGGAGACCATCTTCGGCAAGCCTGGTGTGTTCGGTGGCGAGAAAAACGGTTCAACTGAGGCCAGGACAGGAAGGTCCGAAGGCTTTTCCACACGAACACAGTCCTGCCACAGACGCTCCTTGAATTCATCACCGGAAGTGGAAAACCGTCTGTTTGTGGAGGATGACGTTTCTTAAGCTGAGAGACTCTCATGATTTGTCATGGAACCGCCCATAAATGTGAAAGTCTCAAGCGGAAACCAACTCTAATTACAGGAACAGGATTCGATTTGTTCTGCGAAGCCGCACCCAAATACCGCACACAGGCGGTCAAAACCCAGGTCGACCGACTGGATTTTCCCACCGAGGTCATGAACAGAATAGACTACCAGACATGGTCAACCTTTCAGGGTTTGCAGGTTTTGACTCACAAACATATCCACAAATATCCACAGAGACCCTCCAGTGACCCTGGCATGAAAGGCGCGGAGGTTGCCTCGAACATGGAGAGGGAGCGGCCCATGCGATTCGCCCATCGCTTCATATGCTCCACCTCTTGGAGGAGGCTTGGGACGCAAAGCTCACATGTGAATCTCTTTTTAGCAGTTTGTTTGGATGTGTGTTTTCTCAGAACTGGGCTCTTGTCATATACCATCACCGGAAACACATTCTCAAACAAGGTTCAACAAAACCTCGTTTAGAGTTTGAAGGTGGTGAAAGGTCTATCCTGCATCGGGCAGGGACAAGTGACAAGTGGGACAAAGGGACCATCGACAAATGATGCAAATGCTCCAAAGCAAGACAGGGCTTAAGTGCTCCAGCTGGCCTGCAAAGTGCTCTGTTGGAGCTTGTCACGGCTCTGCTCGTGCTCCTGTGTGAATCGTTCAGAGCATGCACGTCCATGGAATTACGTAACTTATTGTCTAAAACGAAAGATCGATATGAAAGGCCACCAAAGGTCGAAGTGGCCAAGTTGAGGGGTCCGGCACGGCGCGGCTCCTTCTGGCAAAGATTGAGCTTCGCCTCGTGCTCCTCCACCTGGTGACAAACACACAGAGTTCTTTTTACAAAAAAGTGGACAAGTACATTATGACATTCTGACATGGCTATCATGGAAGTGGAAACATGTGTAGTATCGTTGGCTTATAGGTTACGAATCTATATTTTGCTTGTTCCTTTATGTCAATGTTTCAGTGCTTGGAGCGGTGTTAACAAAAAAACGGCAACATCCTTCAAGCGTAACCGCAGAAGGATAAACGGACAGAACGCGGCAGAAGATAATCAGTTGATCGTCTTCACTTCGACCGAACTAAAGATAGCAACATGCTAGATTCGACATGCTGAAATTCTGCAAGGCATCTTCGATGCTTGGAAGCCCTTCTTCCAAAATCAATGGCCATGAAGATCATCTTCAATGGCTCCAGGTCATGGAAGACATATGAATCATATGATTGGACAAAATCCACTTCCAAAGGTCCTAGGGTTCAGGGGGCGCGAAAGTTTACATAGCAGGTTCATGCAGGTTCAGACGCTTACATGGGTATGCAAAATGCTCAGCCTTTGCATCAAAGCTTACACACTAGGTGTTTTTTTGATTTTTTGAATGTGTCGGCTTTGACCCACGTCCAGGGTGCATTTCTTGGATGCCTCGTCATCCACCAGCACAGGAAGAAGGCGTGAAGGATCCGGAGGTGCTGGATTCTCCACCAGTACCTATAACCTGAGTGACCTCTATTTTGGGCCACCCACCCCAAAATGGCGTTCTTTCCGATCAACACGGGGGTCACGTTTTGGGCTCCAGAGATGTTCGTTTCGACCTCTCCAAAGCCACCGGTCTTCGTCCTCGTCCAATGCTTCGATCTCGTACCGGCAACGACCGCACACGGTGACGCTTCATCGACGAACGAACGTCGATGCGCGCGTCTCGCCCTTCGGTCCGCCCTCGTCCCTCCGCATGGCACCCGCGCGCGGGCGAAACCGACGCGTCGACCTCGAGGTAGATCGCCCTCGACTTGCCCGAGGTGTCGGTGTCGAAGGTGATGCCTCGACGAATGCGCCGGTACGACACGAAGACCCGTGGTGACCCGGTGGTGGACCTGGAGGTTGACCTGCTTGGAGATGCAATGCAACGACATGACTCCTTGTTAGGTGTCAAATCAAGACTGGGCACTTGTCACATCTAAAGGTATAGATAATTATGTCAATGTCAAAACAGCAGTTTGTGTTTGGATGTTTTTGGAGGTCTCCTCACACTCGATGATGTCTAGGAGTCTAGCCATGTCTAACCCAGTCTTTCTACAACTCAAATGGGCCAAAGCTGTTCGCTTCCCCCATTTTCGCTCCCCACTGGGTCCCCGAAACCATCGGTGTCTCGCTTGAAGCGCTCAAACTGCTCCCGCAAGGTATCCAAGCGCATCTGGAGAGAGAACAGTGACGGTGGATCTGGGAAGAGTTCCAACCTATGTGATTCCTCGGAAGAGTTCCATTCATGCGCAAGAAGACCCGAAAGAAGAGCCCAAACGCCTCCCTGTTGCTGATTTCCGAAGTCAGTGACGTGAACAGAAGGGTGACGGTCGTCCAGGCCGGCGCCGGCTGGGTTTGGACCGATGGGTTTGAGCCCAAGAAAAGGACCCAACAGAAGCCAACCAAATTTGTGAGTTCTGGAAAGGTCAACCTGGCATGGTTTTGCCTGTCTTGCCTTTTGGACCTATATACTTGCATCCTCTCCTTTGCATCTTCGAAGACAAAATGCGAACGACGTGAAGAATCCTCAACGAAAAAGTCACTCATCGGACGTACACCATACTAATTCAACCAGCAGGGAGCCGTTCCTTCGATTGACATCTCATTTAAAAGAAAATAAAAACTATACCCTCAAGTCAATGACCTGGTTAAACATGTTCATTTAGAATTTGAGATAATGAACACATATGAACACTATTTATACTTTATTACATCTAGTTTTCCGTCCCGCTAAAAGCAATGTTCATGATCTGTCAGGTAGTTTGGAAGGGAATCAAAGGCAATTTCGAGTAAAATCAGAGGTGTTCTTGGTGGTTTGTTGGGCTCATGTTTCGACATTCAGAGCAAAAAGGAATGAATTGTGGGCCAATCATTGAGCGTAACAGTTCCACTTCCGCCCCCTCCCCGAGACTTCTAAAACTGCAAATGATCTTCTAAAGCCATAACAGGAGTGTAACTGGAGCGTAACAGGTCCTTAGTCCCCTTGATGTGTGTAATATGTAAGGAAATCCTGACATTGTTTTGTTGCTCGCATGAATTTGAACTTTTGGTGCATTCTTGCAGGATCTATGTGCCATTCGCGTGGTGATGTTGAACTCGCTTGGATCAAAGCGCATGGGTTCCGACAAACAAAGGCTCCTCGTTTCACTTAGCACTTTGGACTTGCAGGGATCGATGTGTGTTGCACCACCTAACTGTTGAGACAGCCCGCTCCAAATCCGATCGCCGTCCCCGCTCCAAACGAGGTCGATCGCCGTCCCCGTCCGGGTCCGGTCCGGGTCCAGGTCCGGCGCGCCCCCTGACCGGGTCCGGCGCGCAGCGCGGCGACCCGCGTTCGACGCCTCCGCTTCCTTCACGGAGCTCTTGAGCTGCTCGTGCTCGACGTCTCGGTTCAGGAACCTTGGACCGGACGGTGAGGGTGGGAGGTGGTGAGGGAGGGTGGTGAGGTTGGGGAGGGTGGGAGCCTGGTAGAAAGCTGAGCTCAAAAAGAACATGAAACATGTCCATCAACCCCAAAGTCAGCTGACTTTGGTAGGTTTGAGCAAGAAAAAGAAGCCCCTATATATGCGCCTTTGATCATTAGCTTTGTTGAGTGGTTGAGCCAACATACATGGGTTTGAGGGGTACTAACGTGTTGGAATATGTCCGAATGCTAGGGACAGCTTGAACCGCTGAGCAAAACCAAGAATCGACATGACATGTGTATAAGATTTGCTTGTTCTGCCGTGATTTGGAAGCTGGATGTGACTTGTCCCACTAGTTGCGGGTACTTGTCCCACTAGTTGGGGGTCTGGACCTTCGTTTCTCATCTAAGCCGAAGACTTGTGCACAATGTCCATGACGTCTGCAAGACCAGTGACCTGGTGTGTGGCGGCTGGTTTGATCGAGGAGTCCAATCGAATTTCGGGTGACAAAGTCGAACCCGACTTTCATTGCCCAGCTTACGCCTTGGTACTAGTACAAGTAGCTTCTTGTTACTTGTATATAGTAAGGCCAGGAGCCCCTAGTAGCTTCTTGTTACTATAGTAGCAATGCCCCTTTGTTACCATAGGGCGACCCCTTGGGGTGGGGCGACAGCATAGCACACACGACCCGTGCCGAGAAGAACGTCTTTGAAGCTTCGAATAGTAACGAGAAACTCTTCTCAGGTCTTGGTTTCGCTTCCATGCATGGGAATCGTTTCACTGCCCAGCTTCTTCAAAGTGACCTTTCGAAGGTTCCTAAGTGACCCTTAGTAGGCATAAGTGACCTCAAACCAGGTTATCTAAATGTCACTTTGAAGAACCAGGTGGGAATCATTTCACCATTTTCACCTGTAAGAAACGACGTGACTGACATCTACATTGGCTTCCACGGCTTCACGAGTCCATGCAGACTGCCAGACCAAGAAAGCTCGGTCGACGAAGAACACTGCCGCGCTCGGTGCACCAACCGCTTTTTTGTTTTTGGTTGAGAGCATTCTTTGGTTGGGCATCCGTAAAGATATCCTAAGATCGAAACCGTTTTCGAAAGGAAATCCCCAGACAGGCAGCTGGGGTTAACGATTAGTGGGACACTTTAGGAAGATGCAGATCCATTTACCACCAATTCCGTCCACTTTGCCTGCTCCCCTATCTTCGGTTCTGCACGAAAAAGGCACGATCGCCACATGTTCGCCACCCCCCCCATGCTGTCCCACTTTTTCGTGCTTCAAGATCGTTGCTGTGCTAGTCTCGCTGTCCCACGGGTCATCCGGGCCTCTCTGATCTTCTGAAACCCGTCCTCGGTATTTTGAGATCTCTCCACCTGACGGGGCACATGGCTCCGAGGCACTCTGACAAGCGAGCGAGCGAGTGCGTGACCGCGTGGCTTGGCTGAATGAGTGGGACTGTGGCAGTAGTCGTGGGATGTGCGGGATGTGTGGGATGTGTGGTGTGTGTGTGTGTGTGCGACTCGGGGCGTGGAGTGTGAAAGAAAGACATGTCAACGACTAACTGGCAATCACATCACAAGAAGAACAGCTAATTACAAGGGTCCCTTGGAAAATGCCTTGAAGGGGTGTTCCACTTCCGTGTGACTTAGAAGGAGACCAGCTTTGCTTCAGTGTCGAAAAGACCCATTTCACTCCATTTCACACATTTGGCGCAGGTGGCCGGCTGCCAGCTGACCTGCTCGAAGGTCACCTTTTGAAGGCAATTGCCGGCGAGCTTCTCAACCTCGGCCACACGACTGGCCATGACTGGCCATGACTGGCACGGCAGACTGGACTGGCTGGGTCTAGGTATTTCATGTTGAGTCTAGGGGAACGCGGTGGCCCGGCCTAGGAGTCATGTCCGTTCGGACTTGGGCTCGAGAATTGGGGGGCCATGTCCCAAATGCCAGTCACGGAGTCCCAGGCCAAGGATCATGAGTGCATGGGGGTCTTCATCCAACTCCCACATCTTGGGGCAACCTAAAGGAGACGAATGGAAGAAGGTGTCTCCATTCATTTGAAGGTGAAGGAGATAGTGTAGAAAAAACACTTTCCAACCTTCCCCCCCCTGCTTCACCAGGCGTCCCGGTTCCCCGCGGGACCCGCGCGCTCTCACCCGTGACGGCCCGGGCCGCGTAGAGCTTGCGCAGGCGGCCGGCGGAGGCGTTGAAGGCTTCGTTCGCCGCATCCAGTGCCACCTGGTTCCGAGGCCCCCGGTGTGGCCATTCGGGAGGGGCGAACGTGTTCGACAGCAGGGAGACCCGGTCTTTTTCGATTCCGGAAAGGGGGAAACGGTCGTCTCCCGTAATGCACTCCCAAATTGCAGACACTGGCGCACGGGAAGATCATTGAACCAAACCTCCCGCTGCCGCTGACCTTTCCGGACCCCCAAAAGGCTGAGTGACGTGGAAGCACTAAGAAGATCTAAGAAGTGCGAAAGAAAACACACCACTATATTCAACTTAATATAACCCTAGCTCTTACATAGCGGCTAGTGGCTGCACCGTGAAAAGCGGTGAACAAATCCCTCCCTAGTCCACTCCATGGTGTGGGTGGCATCGTGACCAGTCGGTCCCTTTTTCGACCACGGCGCACCCCATCACCTTCCCCCCTGTTCCGGTCCACGTCATCGGTTTCCCGACCGGAACTCCGCGTGGGGCCGGCCGCGAACTCCTGGAACTCCGGAACTCTCTCGTCCCTCGCCTCGTGACGCCACTCCTCAAACTTCTTGCGGCGCTCGCCCGCTTCGATCTTGGCCTCGTCGGGGGGGGCGAGCCGAGGCGAGGTGGTCACCGATTTCGGACGCCGTTGTTCGCGAAGACCGAAAGCTCGACGTATGATGTCAGACAAGCACCTTGGGATGTGTGATGTTTTTCAGTACAAAACCACACACACAGCGACTGCAAACGGACCATCCCCTTTTGGCGTCCGTTCAATGCTCTTTTCGTGTCTTTGCAGCTTTGTTCACAATTATCATGGACTCTTCTCCTGAAGAGAACGCTGCCTGTAGACAGGATGCCATCTTTGCCAAGGCATCTTCGCGTACCTGAGCTTCTGTTGCCAGAGTTACCACCCCTTCCAAGTAGATCCATCAATCCATCACTATCCACCCTTCAAAGCCCTCTAAAAAATGCCCACCCTCTCTCTCTCTCTATCTCTATCTCTATCTGTCTCTCTCTCTCTCTCTTTCTCTCTTTCTCTCTCTCTCTCTCTCTCCCTCTCTGAGCGCGCTCTGCGAGCGCTAGGATTCAGCATGGTGCGAGCTTCGGCGTGTGTCTCGCGCGCGGAAAAAAGGGGGGGGGGCACCACTCGTTCGTGTTCCACATCTTGTTCTAAAATGTCCAAGTCCTGGCTGTCAAGTCGCTCACGAAGACAAGTGTCATGGGCCAGCCAGGTCTGTGTTCACTGATCCGGGGAGCGAAATGGAAGCTTCTCCCATTTGGCACCAGCCCAAACTGCGAACATCTTGTGAGGACCTGATAGTAACGGATGGTAAAGCCAGGATGACACTAGGCTGGTTTACACCTCACAATCAGCGGACATATCGATTGTGGCATGTCTTTACACCAGGCCCTGGAACCAGGGCCTGCTAGGGCAGTTGGGTCAGGAGAGCCACGAGAACATGGCACCCTTGTAGCGATCCCTTTCAACCACTTTGGTGGCCTTTCCAAGCTAGCTACTAGTAGCTTCTTGTTACTAGTAGTAATGCAAAGATCTACTAGTAGCTTATTGCTCCGTTTGTAGCAATGCACCTTGCTACTAGTAGCTGCCAAAGGACAAGCTTGCCTCTGGTCATCCGAATCCACATCCAATTCACACAAAAAGAAACACATCTGGCCTGGGAACATTGAGCTCCTTTGCGCACGAGACGTTCCTGAACAGCAACCTGAACAGCAAGGGGGTCTCTCCTTCTCTCTCTCTCTCTGTGTGCGCACTTCTTGGCGGTCCAATAAGACCCCCATGAGCTCAGCAGTTTCAAAGGCGTTTGGGGTTTGAGACCCAGCTGAGTGATATATACATCATCGGAACCCCCCAAAATGTTAAGCTGTGCAGCTCCTATTGTTTGGACATCATCACCCCTGTTTCACGCGCTTATTTTGTTGTCCTCATCTTTCTTGCCCAGACTGCCAACGCACCAACAAAAATCGCGCCCGATCTCTCCGATCGCCTTCCTTTGTGATTCGGCCGACTTTCTCTGCAGGTGCGCCTCGTGAAGTCGAGACCGCATCCGCCGGACGCGGGTGTTCGGGCAACGGACGCGGCGTCCCAAAGAGGTGTTCAGCGATACGGCTGCGGCGAAGAGGGGGATCAGAGGGCGAGGCCGAGCCTCCATTAAAAGGAGCTTCTCCTTCAAGAGCGCCTGTTCTTTTGTAATCCTGCCAATTTGAAGCAAACAGCAGTCGTGATCGATCGCTGATGGTGCCCTTTTTTCTTGTGATCACTCTGGGTTTCCAGGACATGATTCATTACATGCCACGTTCTTCTTCATCTAGCTGAACAAATAGACTTGGAGATCTTGGGGTTGTCGGGAGGGTAAGAAGTGAATAAGAAAGGCACTACAAAGACTGATCTGGCACACAATAAGCCAGCGTTGCCGTTGCAGCCAGTCCGTCCCGTGGGCTCGCGGGCCTCTCACACATGTGAGTGTAGACCTTCTTTGATGTCTTGGCTTCCACCAAGGCCTCAGAAAAGGAGTTGATCAGTAGTTACCCTTTCAGGTCGGTTCACTGTAGGACCTCCCAGGTCGTTCCCCAAGCTCAGCCCCCGAACCCTGGTGGTCTCTTCGAACTGCTTGTTGATTGCGTGGCAGGAGTCCTCAGGGCAGCTGGATGGCTGCGAGCGAGGATGGCAAAGCAGCGCACCCAGTGCTATCCAAAGCTATCTGAAGATCAACGAATGCTGAGTGGTGTATGTGTTTCCCACGCATGGAAAACAAAGCCAGCAGTCAGCAGCAATGTAGAATCAAAGCGCAAGCGCTGCGGCTGACCCCAAAACGAAGAAAACATCACAAAACAGACTAGTGTCCAAGGAACATTATGACCGGAACCCTTCACCTTTCATGTTGGCTCTTCCAAATTCCTTTGGGCTTGGTTTGGCTGATCTGGGATCTGAGTAAACTTCGACTAGCTCAAGATCAAAGGGATATATATATATATATATATATTGGATATCCAGGCTGCGTGATCGATGCTCCACTGTCTCAGCAGTGGACTGTGGTGGGCCCCCGGTCGGCCAGTCGGCCAGTCCACGTCGCACCCAAATGGGCACCACTGTGGTGGGCACCCTAAGACTTGGAGCTATATCTAGCCGGACCGTCCGGTTGACCACCTAACAGATTCCTCTATGTTCATGTTCGGGATGTCAACCCACCAGGATGACAGGGGCTCCAGGTTTTGACGGCCAATTGAATGTCTAGAGCATGCCAGACACTGGTAGGAGAAGGGGGTTCAGGTAACTGGCGAGGTGTTTTTTCACGCATTGGCATCCTTGGGGTCAGGGTGTCTTGTGGTCACGTTTGGTGTCATCATTCTGTGTCATTGTGCAGACTGTTGTGTCAATATTTGTCATATAGTCATAACCTTTTTCCCCCAACGTTCCCTCCCTACTCCCTGCTCTCCCCATCTCTGCCTCCTTCTTGGTGGACTCATCTGCTCCGTAACCATGGCTCCGGTCAGCCACGCGAATCTGCTCGCGCAGCTTCGCAATCTCAGCCTCGCGAGGCCCGTCCGAGAGAGGGCGAGCTGCTCGCCTTTTGAAGAAGGACACCCGTCGACACCTCCTGGAAGTCCAGCCATGTCCAGGGAATAATAGAGGGGTCGGTGCCAGGTACCTATAACATCCTATACCTAGTGGCTGTTCACTTGGAGGTATCCCCTCTATTGCAGTAAATCAACCAATATGGTGAACTGGGACCTCCTCTGAGAGCGCCGTGGATTTCAACTATACTCACACAAAATTCGTAAATCCTGACTCCTGACACACTTTTGTCCATACCCAGCCAACACAAGGGTTTCCAGGTGGTGTTGTGTTGTTTCTTCGGTGTCATACTCCCAAAAAAATGTCCATCTCCCCCCCCAAAACAGCCACCGCCAATGGCCCGTCCAAAATCCGGCGGGGTTCACCTCGCTTACCTCGCACGTGCTTCCTCGCCATTCCTCGCCTCCCGGCGCTCGGACTCCAGGTGCACTTGATCGTACTGAACTCGAACTTCTGCCAGGATTCGTCTCACTTCCTCCGTGCTGTCCGTCGCCGCTCCGTCGCAGGATACGTCTTCGACGGTGCCGGGTTGTTCTCCGGTTGAAGCGATGCGATGCGACCACAACGGTGTTCGGTGTGGTACCGTAATACCAAAAAAAGAAAGACCAAAAGCACTCGTTTGCATCATGGATGCCCCGAAAAGAAAATAGATCTTGATTAAACAGGTTTGAACCGCTCTCTGATTCTACCTCATCCTATGTCAAATCTGTAGCTTAAGCATGTTTGGGCTCAATCGGTTGACGTACCAAACAGTTGCCACTGTCCTCCACGGCAGTGTCATCTCCAGACTGAAAGGCACCCTGCGCTGATCACACGTCGGACTCGAAAAAAAAAAAAGAACAACTGCCTTCTCTTCGGATCATCAATGGCAGTCTCATGTGCTTCAGCCCTCGGAGGTTCCAAAGATGTTTCTTTTGGGTGGCACTTCTTTTGGTAAAGTGGGTGCCCTGACTGCTCCTAGTAGCTTCTTGCTCCTAGTAGCGATGCCAGGAGCCCCTAGTAGCATCCTTGCTCCGTGCGTAGTAAGGCCAGGAGCCACTAGTAGCTTCTCTTCGTAGGGATCGGAAGTCTCTGCTTCAGCCCCTCGGAGAGGTTCCGATGTTCACTCCTAAACTCAGTGGAGCTAAGATGACATGTTAAGACGTCGGGCATGAGCCACAGCGTCCTCATGCGTCCTCCGCGGTTCCGGGCGCTTTTGCAACTGCCGGACGAAATCCAAAAAGAGGCGTCCCCGAAAACCAGACTCAACACAAACCAACAAAGGCTGAAGAACCCTAGTTTGACTCTCCCAGTTCGGTACCCCAGGTGGACTGGGTCCTGGTTCACTCAACCGACTCAAGCTCAGCTGGTTGAGTCGGCTCGCCACCGGAAGCCGCCTCTGTTCGCTCCACGAGCTTCAGGAACTCGGTGTTGCGGCTCCCTGCCAAGGAGGCCTCCGCAACGGGACGACCACGGGACAACGGGGCCGGTTTGGACTTTCTTCCCGTGGAACCTACAGTCAAAAATACGGTGACTTGACTAGACTAGACCTCCCAGTGAACCGACCCCTCCTGGGAGAAGGAAAATAGACCAAAGACTATTAAATACAATGCCACCCTGTTTAGTTTCCCTAAAAACCCACCCCAGCCGCCCTTAAATAAATAGGTGCCTACTTAATTAAGTAAGGAGGCAAGGCCACGGGCTACAAAAAATAGCATTCAGGTACCTTTCAATTCTCCAGGTCTCAGCTGCAGCTCAATTTTACACTCCAAGCTTTCTCTAAAGACTCACTACAATATAGTATCATACTCAGACGAACCGTCATCGTCACTCGTCTCGGCCAGGTGGCATGGAGGGCATTGATACCTCCCCCCTGGTCAATAGAAAATGTAATATGTCCAGACCAAGAGGAAACTTTGATGTCCCTTCAATACCAAGGAGAACCACGAAAACATTCCCCACTATAAGAATATCTGCAAGAGCCAGCCAAACAAAAGCAACTGTGGTGAAGCGAAAAACATGGGAAAGGGCCACTCCAATCGCAAAGAATCCAAACATCCCTGCCATGAACTTGCTCATGACTTTCAGAACGAAGCATCGTTCATCCCTTGGTTTCAAGCAAAGCAAAACAATCAAAATCACCCTCCCAAGCACAGCTGAACTTGGGAGAACTGCAAGGAACCACCAGTATCCCCCATGCTTCAGCATGTAGGTCATTGCAGCTTCCACACTCGCCAGTATGCCCCAAGGGCCAATCAAAATCACCGCTCCGGTGATCTCTGAAAACGCAAACCCTTTGATGTTCACCCCTGCCCGATCGAGCTTCCGGAGCTTTGCCGTTGACATACCAGCGGCCATCAATACCTCAATGGCATGGTTTACAGCATCAACCTGATCGCCAATCTCACTGCGAATGGCTCTTTCATCAGCTTCTTGTGAACATTCTGCGTCTTCAATGCCAGTGTAGCCCTGGCGGAGCATTTTAGCTTCTGACTTCGTGCATCTCCCTTCAACGCGGTCGACATCCAATGTATAGAAAACAATTGAAGCCATCAGCCAGTAGCACATGCGCGATGCGGCAAGTACTTCTCCCGAAATTGCAAGTCCACCCTGTTTGGAACCCTTGGGATGGATGTAGTCGTAAAAATTGGTCAATTGAAACCATACGACCGCCTGGCCGAAACAATTCAGGACCATCCGTAGCCCATTGTGGCTGATCCAGAAACTCAGAAGAGAAGAAATTCCGACCAACTCTAGAGCTCCTATGGGGCCACGGAACTTGAAGAAAAAGAGCGTCCTGCCTACACAAGCACCAAAGATGGCTGCCCCAACCATTCGCAACGACAAGTGCAAATGGTGATGAACATGTGAGGCTGTGGCAATCACAATGACCTTACCTTCTTCTTGGGCCAGGTAAGCCTCATAGGCACACCAAAGCCTGGAGTAGACGCTCGCGTGACGGTTAGACACCACCAACACGATTTCAGAGGCCCGCAAGGCAACTGCAAATGGCGAATTGGCTGGCGAGGCCAAAAAAACTTCAATATTCAAGTTTTGAGGATTGGCAAGCATACAGCACCAAGCATGTCGCAAACCTCTCGGCCAAGAGTGTCGCACTTTGGCTAAGAATTCAAAAACACCCTCTTGCCACGCATGGCTAATGAACAAATCACAGTCCAAACCGTCTCGATGTCGCATCAAAGCCCAACTCATCTTGCCGGCACGGAGCGTCACAGGCTTGATGTATTGCTCATTCACAGTGTAAATGTTTGGCCCGTACTCTTCCCAACAAGCCTCCTCATCTGAGAGAGCCTCAAGTTCGCCACATCGGATTGCATGTTGCAGTTCCTTTCCAAAGAAACTCAAGTCGGCAAAGGTCACACACCAGCGATCTGCTGGCACGCGGTTGTGCAGTGATTATGCAGCTGTTGTCGTCGTTCGACTGCTGCGGGAAAGCATCGACATTGCTGAATAAAAAATGTCACAGAGTCACACAAGAAGGCTTTCTTGAAAAATGATGTGTAGTGTCAGGCGGTGCATACGCCATATTAGACCCAAAGCCTGAATTTGTGTAACATCCGGATCGATATAGTGGGTTTAGAATGGTTCAGAGGCATGCACTTGCTGTCGCTTGCTTTGTCGCATGTCAGTGCTGCCTGTCGCAACATGAGCAGTCAATCCATTGACGGGAGTCCGTCGTCAGGTCGTCAGGTCGATTCAAGCCAGCTGGAGATGAGGTCGCATCTGCCCAGCTGTACAGAAGCCAACCCGAAAACGACCAACCCAGTTGGGACCACTTGCTTCCCGCATTGGACTTTGTTCAAAGGAATGGGTGAGGTTGAGAAGCTAGGAGAGGTTGGGGCGTGCAAGCGTGCAGGGCTACTTGGTTTGCCAGGCACTTAGAAGTGTTGCTCCCAACTTCATTGAAATGTTCCTATTCATTCTCTGAATTCCATCAATTGCCTAAAGCCGACCACGCTAGATCTCCGTCAGCGGCAATCTAGGTCGCTACGTAGTGTCAATGTATTCCGCTTCTTGGTCAGGATGTGCATTTTGGACAAAGGGGCTTTAATTTATTGCCGAGTTTGATAGTTGTGTTTCTAAAACAATAGGGATTGAACTTGTCCAAAATTTGACCATCCCAAAAAAGATGGCAAACCTTCCTTTGAAACAAATTGTATACAGTGTGGTTTCCCCATAATTACATCAAATGTCCCATCACCGCATATGAAAACGTAATCCTGGTGGCGCCGGGCTTCGGCTCCGCTGTCGCTGTTCGTTGCGCCGCTGTGGGGGGGGCTGTGTTGGCGTCGGCGACTGTTGGTTGGGTGTCTCCCCTTCATTCCCCCCTTGTGTTTCATCCGTTGCCCCCTTGGGCCCCCTTCATTCCCCCCTTGTGTTTCATCCATTGCCCCCTCGAGCCCCCTTCATTCCCCCGTGTGTTTCATCCATTGCCCCCTCTGCAACTTGCTTGTCTTACGAACTCGTCGCTTCTGCTGGTTTCATGGCTGGTGTGATCTTGCAAGCAAAACATGGGTGCACAAACAAAGCAAATATCGGTCGTTAATTAACGTGAGATATGTGTCACCCTACGAGTCAAAGACCTTTTTGTACTTGGTCTTTGGACCTGTTTGGGTTGTAATGGTTTCATATACATGTGTGTATATATATATACATATATGTGGTAAATGTGTCTGTTCAAACCTTTTGCTTATCTTACGAAAAACTTTCGCGACGTGAAGGGTGTGCTGGCTGGCAACATACATGGAGGCCCTCGGTTGCGAACTCCTTGGGGTTTACAGACCACTCCGTGAGCCACACCGAAACCGCCTGGAGAAAACAACTCAAAGTGGCTCACATTGCTACCCTTGAGATGCTACCGGACCTCGACATGGCCTGGCATGACCAACACCGCCCAAAAAAGAGACTCAGAGAGCTTGTGAAAGTGGTGCCCAAAAGCTCTATGGCCAAGCTCTATCCATGTCTACCCTTCCACCTGGTCTCATCCGCAAAGCGGACACACCGATCCAGACACACCGTGTGAGCGGAACTCGAAGAACGCAGTGGGTCAATGGCAACCCCATTTCCACCCTGGTTGACCCCTGCAAATGAACAGATTCGTCAGATTCTTCAGGAGGTCAACCCACCAAATGTTTTCCTGCAGGCTCCAGGTTTTGACTCGCAGTGGCGAACGGGGGGGATGCTCCAGGGATCGATGCCCTGAAGGCCGCAACGGTGGGTTGAGGGACCGACCGATGGTTCGACCCCAACAAGAGAGTTGGTCCAAGCATGTTCCACACATGAATTTTGGCACCAATTCCCAACAAACTGGAGTTGGCCAGCGGCAAGTTCACATGTTGATCCGCCAACTTGATTTGTATATTTGTCCGGGTCAAACCGACGTCCATCGCGCCTTAAACCTCCTTGTTGCACCGCTTCGGATTGCTATGGGGCCATCCCTCAGTGTGCTCAGGAGGTGGCCCGTGGGCATGGTTTTGACCTAGAATCCTACAAGCGATGGCCTCCAACCTACTAGCGACGGCCTCCAACCTACTAGCGATGGCCTCCAACCTACTGATGGCCTCCAACCTACTACAGTAGGGACGGCCTCCAACCTACTAAACGACGGCCTCCAACCTTACTAGCGATGGCCTCCAACCTACTAGCGACGGCCTCCAACCTACTGACGATGGCCTCCAACCTACTAGCGATGGCCTCCAACCTACTAGCGACGGCCTCCAACCTTACTAGCGATGGCCTCCAACCTTCTAGCGACGGCCTCCAACCTACTGACGATGGCCTCCAACCTACTAGCGATGGCCTCCAACCGACTAGCGATGACCTCCAACCTACTAGCGATGGCCTCTAACCTACTAGCTCAAAATAGAGATGACTTGCACTTGTGATTGATCCTGACAGGAGCATTTTTTGCATCGTTGACTGTTTTCAGCATGCCAGTTTGCCATAGTAGAAATCGTAGAATTATTTTAATAAAATTGGTAGTACTACTGATTATTACTGTATCTTTGAAAATATCATCAAAACTGCCAATCACTCTCACATGCGAATTGGTCCGTTTTGAACCCCTCGATGCCCTGGGCACCACTCGCACCTTCGCTCTCCCCCTCGCGGTGATGTTCTCTCTCCCGAGTCTGGGGAGCACACTTCGACATTGCTGGAGTGCCCAAGCCGTGCTGGTCTCGAGCCCAAATGCAAAAGAAATGCCGGAAATTGCCGTCATGACACAGCACATCTGAATCGATCTGTATCGCAAGCCAAGTCTTATTCACTTCAAGTACGCCCCCGCGATCGCGTTTGCACGTGGCCAGCAAATGCAAGGCGAAGGATCTTCGCAAGCACGTCGACTTGACCAACAGCGTCACCAGCCTCACGAGAGAGAGAGAGAGAGAGACCCCACCCAGAGGTCGAAGAAAGCCTGCATCCGGCCAAGTGACTTCAGCAATGGTTCATCCAGCCAGGTCCAGAGTTTAGCTTCGGAAGGTACCTCGACTCGGCTCTGGTGTCCCACGTCCGTTTTGGTTTCGCCACAAAAGGATCACCAACTTCGCGGGTTCGGAAAGCACCAACTTCGGACCCCCAACACCCACTGCCCACACTTGTCAGCTCTTCCTGCAGTGATGTGCAGTGAGGGGGTACCAATAGAGGTTAAGTGACCTATAAGGGGTACCTCTCGGATAGTCTGTAGGGTTCTTCAACCTCCGTTTGCATATTTGAAGGCGCCGCCCATTGGGGGAGAAAAGCCGTGTGCCTTGGGTCAAATCGAAAAAGGGTTTACCCAGACGCTCCAAAAACAGCCCTTGGTCCCTCAAAACCATAGGGAATTGAGACCCCAGACCCCTCCGTATGAGGGCCCTGTTTTCCCCAAATAGATAGAAACGGCTGGAATCTATTGGAGGGGGTCTTGGTAAACTATTACTATTCTATCTGGTTTGGAGCTATTTGAAAGCAGCACTCTGCTTCAAGTAGCTCTAGATCCGTAGGTATCTGCAACATCGGGCTCTTCGGGCAGACTTCACCTACCGACAGCCCACCGAAAGGCCAGTCAGAATAGACTGTCCCCTGCATCCCATCGCTCCCGGCGCACGGCGCGCTCCAGATCCTCTGCCGCCTTCTCACGCAGCCGTCCCAGCCGAGCCTGGACGGCTGCACAGTTGGCGGAACGGAGCCGTGCGGAGCCGAGTAGAGCGGTTCCGCAGTGGCTCCGGGCCCAGCGGATCTTCGACCGACCCCACAACCGACATGGTCCAGTCACCTGTGAAGCTAGCGAAAGATCGCCTGCGAACCTCCATGCCTCTTGGGGCTGATTGGGTGCGAAAGATCTTCTGGTTGTTCGAAGATCGTCGGCTCTCCTGGGGAAGCATCCCTCCGTTTAGGAGTGCCAGTGCCACCTGAATCTGCGGTGGATGGTTTTTTTTCATTTGTGAGACGGCATCTGCCATGTAGGGGATGCTTTAGTATTTGCTGGAGGCGCTGCGGCACACTTCCCAAGGTTCCCAAGGCTCCCCGCACCAGAGCCCTGCTAGAAGGTGTGAGTACAAAGCGCTGCAACCAGAAAACGCAAACTTTCAAGCACTCACACTGACTCGTAACATCTCATAACCCTTCCCTGTTTCATCCACCCTTCACATGACCCGCACCCATCACCCTTCCCTGCGTGGACTGCGTTGGCACTGCGTTGGCACTGGGGCCTCCATGGAAGAATTCTCTTGTGACCACTCCGCGGCACATCGGCGCAAGTCTTCGACCTGCGTCGATGACAGCAGGTGGCGCAGGTGGAGCAGCGGAGGTGGAGACTGCCAGGTTGGGCCGGTTAGCCCAGGGCTTTCTGTGGTTTCAGCGGTTCTGTGGATGGTCTATATGTCTACGGTCGACATAGATTCCAGATGATTCCAGGATATTCCAGGTATTTTGTGTATCACCCATGTGATTCCAATGGGTAAAGGAGAGTTTAACAAAGAGAAACAGCGGATTCTTACTTGGAATCTCGTGGGTGTTCAAGATCTCAACCCGACGTATCCAAGGTCTCCTGTTTTTTCACCCACAACCAATATCCATTTGCATCAACCCACCCGCCAAAAAAAGGAGAAACCGTGATGTTCCTACAGTGACCAGAAAGACAAAAAAAAAAGAGACGTGTCGACTGCGCCGACTGTGTTTCTCACACTCGCCGGTCGTCCGGGTCTCTCTCTTTCGTCCCGGTCTCGAAAACGCCCGCCACGTCCTGCGCTTTCAGCTGGGTGAGCTCTGAGCGTCGGTGCTCCGAGTCGGACGAAGCAGCTGGAGCGAGGCGCGGTGCGTCGAGTGCCTCGAGGCACGGTGCGAGGCACGCTAAACATGGAAGGCTATCACCCGGTGAGCCTCCCAGATCTCAAATAGAGATCTGACATAGAGATGGGGGCAGCCGAGGTCTCAACCAGGTGATGTTAAAATTCAATACTGTATTTCAAGGCGTAGCTTTTGGATCTTTGGTTGCGGATGATGAAACATGGGGTCACAGCGGCACCGCATGGCACATCGACATCTCGGGGAAAAGGGCATTCCGCTCGTCCCACTTACACTTTTTCGACAGAAAAAGTTGTGGTTGCAAAAAAAAGGTCTCTGTCCAGCTCCAACAGCATTCTGATCGATTCTCTGTTCATATGTCAGTTCCAGGACCTTGGAAAGGCAGTTTCGAACGACGCTGAGGCGATTGGTTCGCTCCGACCCTGCTTCTTCGGAACGTACTGGTTACTCAGTGGTATTCACCTCACACGCACCAGGTGTGATTTGCCATCAACGCACACAAACCTTTTGATAGCAGCGCAAAAACCAACACTGAAATCGTCTAGTTAGATCTCCTTTGTGTTTGTATCATTTATTCGATCTGGTAATGTCTTATTGATCAAAGGAAGTTTAGTGTGCAAAACTTCCGTGTTACGGACATTCAACAGCTGTTCAACCACCACTCATCATACATCACTCATCATACACCACTCATCATACACCACTCATCATACACCACTC